>UZAE01000246.1:0-28699 GCA_900617975.1 Rodentolepis nana | reverse complement strand
CTTTTTTCAATTTGATGTTCCTTCTTCTCTGTGAAGTTTGAAGTCAACTAAAGGGCTAATGATAACCATCAAGACGCCTGCCATTTGATATAAATAAATAAATTTTACTCCACAATCTCTGAATAATCCAGAATTCCAAAAAGAAAGCCTTTCCAAGTAAAGTTAAGACGGATATTTTGTTCAGTTATTGGTAAAGATTGCTTGATTTATTTGTATTTTCATGCTGTCAAGAGCTGGTAGTTGAGAATCAGTGGAGAATTTTAAACATAGTAGAGCTCACATGAAATAATTCATAATAAAAATATGATTAAGCCCAATCGATTTATCGAAAAAATTGCGTGATAAAGTAAATAAGAATTAGTAAGGTAAGTTGCTAGTATTTGACATTTATAAAGTAGACTTATGAAATATAAATGCCAAATAGGCTTGAGATTGTATGAGAAATTTTGGTGGGCAGAATGATTTCCGGATGTTGGGTGTTGGGCAAGAATTTATGTTTTAAATAAATAAATATACGTTACCTCAAAATTGGACAAAATAGCTGAAGCCTAACAAATCACTAGACAATGACATATAACAGAATAAATTTGTTCCCTGTTTCTCGATATGCATTGCAAATGCCCAGCCCTCGATCAGTAGCTGAAGCAAGTAAATTTCAACCTTAAAATTCAGCAATTTGAAAATGAGTTTGGAAGTGACTAGATTCAAATTCTGGGGTCAGGTCAAAGTAATGTTAGCATTCTACTAAAAATTATCCATGCAAATACAGAGGAGTACAGTAATAAGATTCTACTATTCCTCTCTTTCCTAAGTTAGAAAAATTTCAGAAAAATTAAAATCTAGTAATTTACGAAATTCAGATTACCAAAAAAGTAAGGAACAATAGGTGAAATTTAGTAAATCTTTAGAAAATTTGTTCAATATTAGAAATACAAATTAATCAGCTGAGCTCGGCTCCTAAAATTGCCTAATTTTGAAGATGACATGAACAATTTCTTAATATAGACAACGTTATTATTTATTCTGAACATCCCAACTATGGTTATTTACTCCGTAATCTACTAAGAACATTTCGGCGTTTTAAGTCTGAAATATTTGGTAATGATTCAACAAGTAATATTAATCAAGGAAGAAGTGAATGATCCGATATAACCATTTCACGAATCATGATAAATTCATTGATGCAATGGTCAATGATGTTAGGACCTTCCTTTCATATCTTCAGCTAACAATCCCACTTACCCCTTAGATCTTAAAAAAAATTTATTGACAATATGAGAAAAATACCATTGTCCATTAGTAATATTTTTAGCCATTATGCTAAAATTTCGTACTGAAAGCGGGTAACTTAACTTTACTTCATTAATAAGATCCAGCTCATTTTAAATATACAGTTCATAATATAGGATCATCCAGTTCAATAAAAGCATACAATCACATAGTGATTTCATTAAAATTCATTTCAACTGTGATGATCTCAATGTCTCTATCTGGCGACTTCATTGCGAGGTGTTTGATATAAAGCAAGGAATTACTCACCTTAAGAGCCACTCGTTCAAATCGATCTTCCAGATTCGAACAACTTGAAGAAGAAACGAGATATCTGCCTTCCCATACTTTACCAAAAGCTCCACAACCGATGTAATGAAGAAATCTCAGCCGAGATACAGGTATTATATTCAGATTGAAGATACCCTCATCCGCGTCACCAGATATAGCCACACCAGCACCGTAGAGGGAGTTCACTTCTTGACTCCAGGCCGGTTCCACGGAGGAAAGAAAATCAAAGGCCGGACCGCTGAGACTTGTTGTTTTGGTAGCTGCTAGGCTGTTGTCCTGTAAAGATCCATTGTACAATCGTATATTTCCACCATTTACCCCTCGACCACGGGAGAAATTGATGAGAAAAGGAGATTTCGTTCCCTTTGAAAAACTCCTTCTTCCTAGAATGAAAACAAACTTTTGAGTTTATTGTTAAAAATTATGTGGTTTTTATTTTTTTTAGAATAAATATCTCCTTGACCTCAAATGATAAATAACATCCACAGAAATATTGAACTAAAATAAGTTTTAGTTTCCCAGGATTTTTTCCCGTTGTCATAGGATGAGCTGGTGAATGCATTAACGTAGGAAGAAAACTAAGTTTTGAAAATTTTTGACTTTTAAAAAATACAAAACTGCAAGATAGAAGCGGCAGTATATTTATATTAAGGAAGAATATATCTCATACCCATCGTCATCAAAAGCCAAATTATTTTCCCATCATATCATCAAATATGAAGTGACTTCGAGCCAATTGTTTCCGCCCGCCTCATCGGTTTGAAGTTGCTGATACCAGATGCCTCGTCTATCTTAATTAAATTACGGTTTATTTACATTTTTCTTCTAGCTTTATTTCTTTCTACACGTGCTTCATCTTTTTGTTCATAGTTCCTAACAATAGCAATACCCTACTTTAGGTTGATAATACGATAGAAGTTAAGTTTTTATTGGTTGAAAACCATTGTCATCCATCTTCTCTCGCTTATTAAAGGGTCACAGCCACAGTTCGTGTACCTCACGACCAATTCTTTTCTCTAACCGATTTAAATCATTTATAATTGTCAATGTTTTCCCCACTAAAAACAAAATATGATCAACTAAAGCGTAAAGTGAGTTTGATTTTAATTAGTATTAATTTAGCCTAGAGAGCTATTGCCACAAACAATCGAATCTCTGATAGAGGTGAACAAAAATGTTATTTTTCGAATGAAAATACATAATTTACCATAACTGCAGACTCCTAGGGCATAATGTATTATGCCCAAGAAAATTGTATTTCTATATCGAAATTGCAATTTTTCATTTGGAAATTACAGAAATGCTAAAATAATTTGCCATGAAGCGTGATATATAACTAGGAAGGCAAAAGCTCCATGCCGTTAAGATTATTGATTAACTTTTTAATAAATAGGCGTTTATTACTTCATTTAATTTAAATTTAACAGTTGAATCTAGCACGATAAATCATTAGAAGATTCCATAGATACATGACAAAACTTTTATTAGGCAGGCTTTATTTAAATTTGAAATAGATATTTGGAGGGAACAAAGAGACTGGTATTGATAGCACTTCTTTAGAATTCATAGGAGACTGACCTCAGACATTCGTTATTATATTGGCATTAATTGTACACAATCTCCACTTATTAGGGATGGTTGAAAATCAACTCCCCATAAAGGTTCCAGCAATAAATTAAACTTTTTTGGTTCAAGAGAATACCACGGATTCATCACACATTGAAATTAGGAGGAGGAATAGTATTTCGAAAGCTAAGGTGATTATGAATCAAGACAGAAATATGTGAATTGAATAGCGCAACTCCAGTAACGAAGTAAGTAGCGGCTTAAAAAACCTGAATCTGACGCACCAAGACCAAGTCCTTATCATATCCTTTGGTTTTCAACCTGAAGAGAGGGGGGGGGTAGGTGGGCTACTATTCAATTTCTCTATTTATTTCTGCTAATTAGAATAATGAAATATTGTGTTCTCTTTTTCACTTCTTCGATGGAGCATAATTAAACCCCATTAAGAAATATCGATCAGCAATTAAAAATGTCAAACACTGAGCCAATAATTATATTTCCTGATGCTTTTTGCAATTGATTTTTAATTAGGCTGAAACTTTAAATACCCTCACTGTTTACCAATTTTCAATGAATTTACTTTTTGACAAAGACTTCAGAAAATATGTGAATTTATTCTGCGTTTAATTTCTAGAAGGACAGACATGGTTAACGGCTGAAGAAAATAATAGTAGATGAACGAGAATGCTAACATAAAACACGCTCATATGATCTAGTCATATCGTTATTGAGCATCATCGGCCTGGTGGTTTTTTTCGAGTTACCAAACGCGGTCAGGAAGGCGTTTTCAATTATCATATTGAAAAAAAGACGACATCATGAAGACGCTCTGACAATAATCCTGCCTTTTTGCCCCTAGCAATTAGTTAGATTTAGATAATGTGGTCAGCCATTTCGATAATTTGTCGTTCACTTTTTAGAATCACACATAAGGCGATAGACTCTGCAGACTTACGTGGCAACTATTGCACCATAAACACAAACTCTGCTTTAGTTCCTGACCGTCCAAGAGAGGGGGGGGGTCCTCTTTCAGCAAATCCCTCTCTACACGATGTCTTCCCTATTATCGCTACTTCAGACACAGTTCGAATAATTTTGGACCCAATTTATACTAGTTCGACGCTGGTTTGACGTTTAAAAGGTCTAGCGCATTTTCCACTATTTGCATAACAACTCAAAAACCTCTGAACTGTGACTCTTAAAATAGAGGTCAATATCTCAAAATACTTTATTTAACCTAATCAAGTAGAAATAAATGGAGAATTCACAATTAAATTTAAAGGAAATACGGCATACGCTTATGTGTAATATTGATTTTACAAGTATCCACGTACTTTTTAGAGCGATAAGGGCGATTAAAAGACTGAGCAAGAATAGGACTCCCAGACCGATTGCTCCGTAGGTGAAGACATCCTGCGCTTTCCAACTCTTATCTAAGGTCATTTTAAAAAATTGGCAATTAAGCGTTGAAAGTCTGATTTGTTAGTTGTATATTCTATGGGATAGACTTACCTCCACTCGGTGCACCCTGGGCAACGTATGCTCATATGGCAAAAAAGTCTATTAATCGGCAATTGACTTCTGACTTCAACCTACCATGACCTGACTGTATAATATATTTGACCATTTCCACAGTACTTACCTCACCTATTTTCTACCTTGATGTCTGCCTCTTTTTTATCTGTGAAGCACTCTTCTGTTCACCTTCTCGACTTTTTGTGATTTTGTCTGATCCTCCCCTTTGTGAAGCCAGAAGTCAACTATAGGGCTAATGATAGCTATCATAAAGCCTGTAATATGATATAAATAAAGTCAATTAGAGGATAATACTTCCCGAATTCTCTTAGATAACCCAAAGGCAGTAATAAATCCTATAGTGCTTCTTCTTGGAAATATGCTCAAGCTAGTCCTCTTTTTGAATATAGTTAATTAATTTCACTGCACTTTAACCAATTCCAGTATACACATTGCTTGATACACAGCAATAATTCTCGATCACTCGGTGTTTACAACCAATGGGGTGAAAGAACTCAGTGCCATCGGCATACTAAACGAGTATAGATGCTTTCGAATTTTTTTCATTCCATAGTTGATATTGCGAGGCGTAGATTCGATATACTAAATAAATACTCACAGCGTTTTGCTAGGCTGCTCAATTTGAACTAATCTCGATATTCTATTCTTCAATTTGATCGTAAATTTGTCGTTGCAGTAGTTTACTCAGTGGATTATTAAAAGAATTAAACTACTTACCTGTGTGATAGTAGAGGGGAGGTTTTACCAATCGCCTACTATGATTACTCTCACCGAAGGCGTTGATGGCACTAATATGGACTTCTGTAGGATTGCGGATGGGGAGAGTTATGTTGGCTTTTGTAGCAGGGCCCTGGATTTTCTCTAAATTTATCCACTTTGTTTGAGTCATGTCCGAGGAGTTGTAGGCTCTATCAAGAGAAGTACAGGCTAGGAATAGGAATGTACCAGCCATTTTATTGAAATTAACTTCTGATATTTTACTACGCTTCGCCATGAACTATCACAATAAACTCTACTGTGTTGATTTAGCTTATATTATGTAAGTAATAAGGGGGCTATTGAAAGGTACAAACTTGACGAGGTGGCATGGGTGAATACTCAGTCAGCTTTAAATACCGCTGTTACTGTCATTCAACATCACGTTCAGGAGAACAGAACTAAGCAGAGTAGGGCATATTGTGCATGATTAGGTAAAGAAAGTATTAATAAGCTAGCAGGCTAGTATAAATCCAGACAAAGGAGAACGTTAAGCTTTTTCCATCATTTAACGACAACGTATACTTAATAATGGGACTATGTATGCCGACTTTCAATCATTTCGAGAGTGTGTATAAATAATCGAAATCTGTGAAATACACATCCTTAACACGATTAAAAAGCTCGTTTTCGTACGTGCTACAACTTTATGGAACGATCGATCATGGTGCTGATCGCGATAGGGAGCAAGTAAGGTCATGGATGGGACAAGACTTCTCACACAATAAATATCCAATAGTCATTACAGAGGCGCCGTATTCGAAACCGCAGTTAATGACTAAGTTCTCCCCCAATGACTTCATAGTCCCACACTTCCAATGAAAGTGGTGTGCATAATACTGTTGAGGTATCTTAAGTAACTCCTTGAGCTGTTTCGTGCTAGGGAATTCTGTCATAGTGAGTTCTGGAGTGGCAACCCGCTGCAAACCTAATTCAACGCATAAAGTGAAATAAGAATTTGAAAAAAACACTTATAATATAATGCAAATGATTTTTTTTCCAAATCAGGAGGTTTAAATATGTACGTATAGAATTATAGTAAATTGCCTAACAGCATTCAATCCATTTTACATTCTTTTTTTTCCATTCGCCAAGGAATTTTTAAAATATACCACTTATTATTATTTCTGAGTGGGTGAAAGTGAGATAGGTGAATGATTTGCGAGAATTTCATAAATGTGACATTTATAGTCGCAGTTTTTACTACAAGCAAATAAAGCGCTTAAACAGTTGTTCTCCGCTTCTGAAAAATGTTCGTTCGGTCCTGTTTCTAGCCAAAAATTTCACTTCTTTTGTATTCTCTTTGCTACTGCAAAAGAAAGCGATGTAATTGGTATATTTTTTAAATAGATTGAATATAAGAAAATAGAGGATGTGCTTGCCAACCGAATCTTTGCTAAGGGAAAAATGTCCTAGGTCCCTAGACCTCGCTTATGGTGGGAAAATAACAACTACAAGGAGGGCTTAGGGAATGGACACAGAATGGAAGACAGACAATTTGCTTTATCACTGCGTCCTGAACATAGAAGGCTATAAATTACTCAAAAGCATAGAGGTCAGACTTTAAACTTTGACCTTACGAACATTATATCCTGAAGCTAAGAGCTCATAGCTGCCACATGATGAATAAACAGAGACATAATGACTCACAGCAAGTGGGCCTTCTGTGAACAAATGCAATCCATCAGGCAACAAGTTTTTCTAGAGGTGGACTGATAATTCGCTCCCACCCCCCCCCTTCCCCCAAGTATTCCCTCCTTTTTCCTCTTATGCTCTTCCAATCATCCAGATTACCCATAAATCTCCTGACTCCTTGGTATTCTCTCTCTCAAGATGTTATAAAGGGATTTCAGATCCCAATTTGATCTATTTTCAATAGAAAGACTTGACCAGTAGGATAAAGTGCTCTTATTTCTTTAAACGAATACACTTTGAAATATTTCGACCAGAATAAAAAAGTCCAATCTTTATATGATGGTGTATAAAATCTGTAAACAGTGATTATTAATGTAAATCAGAATTATTATTAGTCGGATGTTATTTTGATGACTTCGTATATCGACCAGTCTTTCAATGGGATATGTATAAAGAAAATTCACAATTGATTTTTACTACTTAAATAGAAATTTTCAAAACGAAGAGCAGTTAATAGCATATTCAGGTCATTGAGCTCTAGCTCTCTAGCGAAATCACAATGAAATATAATTGCGCGATGGGGGGTGGGGGTGGGGGTGGGGGCGGAGTGGGGTCGTAGCCAACTTGAACCAGTATGAGTTGGAGGGGTCACGATGTCAAACCCCATCTGCTCACATTCAGTGGTGTGGTTGAGAGAGGTGATGTACTGCTAGTTTCCTGTAATAGCGTCTTCCAGGTGTCAACTTTCTACTGAGTTAAGTGATGCGAAAAGCGTTATTAAAGAGTTTGAAAATGTATAAAGCTAACCGTTATTGCCTAAGGATGAGAGTGTCACCTTACTCCCCCCCCCCCCCCCCCCCCCGCCATTTTTAAATTTTTCTGATTTATTTGCTTTCAATGGTTTCTAGAAGTTTGCGTTAAATAGAATCTAAATAAATGGAATCCTTGTTCTAGAATACAAATGTTTATTTGGTTTATTGTCTTTAAAACCAAGCTCCAATTGAAAGGAAATATATCTTTTTATTCAAACCGATAGTACGTTAGATAGCTGTCATATCTTAAAATAGAAATTCTTTGATTGTGCTGTCTCCTTTCTAAGTAAAGATTATATTGATTGGAATCTTTGATGGGACCTTTAGATGACGTTGTCAACCATTAGATAGAACTTGCTTACTAGCCTCTGTTTCATTATATTCAATGTCGTCTCAAATTGGTTTTTAAGACAAGAAGTCTATTTTTAAGCGACTTTCCTTATAAGTAGGACCACTAGTAAAGTTATGATAATATTGTTACAACAAAGGATCCGATAGATCGATAATAATCACTAATTGTTCCCTTACACCTCTTGATAAACATCACACACACATACACACAAATGTCTACGAACTATCTTATGAGAGATTGCGTAGCATTGAAAAGTATCCACACGATGTCGGAATGGCACGTCACACTAAGCGTCTAATTATGAGGCGGACATTAATGACAATTCCTTATTTCACAGACTTGGCAGTATGATTGAATCAAGAAATGATTATGTAGAGTTCTGAGGTAAATCAATTAATCCGACTATCGTTCAATCATTAATTGGGTCTTCGGCTATTTGTGCCAGCCCTTTGAAATTCTATTTCTTTAATGAAAGCTGAATAAATAGACCAGTTTATGGGTACACTTGTTACTTTGAAGAAAAGACACGTTGACTATTTTACCACTCCCTTTCGTAGGTCTTAAGAAAATCATGAGACCTAAAGGGAAAATTTTTTTGAGAATGGCTCCTAGAGGTCAGCAGTTGAAAAAAAGGAGTAAGCATATTACCCAATCACATAGAAATGCACAATTATCAAAAACATGAGTCACCTGCATTCGGCCTTCTATCCTCTGTTTTCAAAGATCAAATCATGTATGACTCACTTGTATTTCAGCTGATAGAATTGGATCGGACTTCCATGGTCTTTGCCGGGAATCCATTCACAGGAGTAATCATTCTCGTAAAGATAGTGACAGTTGAAATTGGTCGGAGGTTCTGGAACGTCAGCTGTTAAATACATAATGTGTTTAAAATTTATCATCATTTGTGGAGTTCACACTAATTATGCACTAGCCTTCCATGCTACTTTGGAAAGCCACGTAGTTGTCACCGAATTTTCCCTCTATTATTTTTTAAGGCGTGATAGCATCACTCAGCCAGAAAGTAAGGCAATTTAAAAGGATCAAATAGTTTAGGCTTTGACTTGTCCAATTACCAGAACTTATTATTGTCATGGGGGGGGGGGGGGAAGGGTGTGCGGTAGACTCACCTCCACGTGCTGCACCCTGGTCAACGTATACTCATACGCAAATAAAGTCTATAAACCGACAGTTGACTTATGACTTCAAACTACCACAACCCCACTGTATGTTAAATTCGACCACTTATACAGTACTCACCTTACTTTACCTTTTTCTCTACATTTGTGTCTGTCTGTCTTTTTCATCTGTGAACCACGCTTCTGTTCCCCCTTTCCACTTTTTGTGACTTTGATGTTCCCCCTCCCTTCTGTGAAACCCGAAGTCAGATGTTTCTTCTCCTCTCTGTGAAGCCCCGAAGTCAGCTACAGGTTCCTTCCCTTCTGTGAAACCCGAAGTCAGCTATAGGGCTAATGATAACTATCAAAACGCCTGCCATTTGATATAACTAAAAAATGAATAAATTATTGTCGTGGCAACTAATAGCATATCGCAGGCTATCGAAACTTTAGGTACTCAGAGTTGAACGTGATCCAATTGTATATTAGGCAATTGGAAACGGACGGGGTGAAAAGGAGGTTTGCGAAGGTAAATGCGAATCGAAAGAGATGGGAAGGCGAATAGATACTAGATATATGGAACCTGGGAAGGACCCACTGAGGTACGATAAGAGTGTGAGCAGTTTTTGAAGTCTTTATTCGTTCGTGAAAAACAAGTGAAAGATTAATCACTTAACGGATTACGAAATCAGTTTGTACTCGCTGTAACCCTCTAACCCTCCCCCTCCCCTCATTCAATCGTTAATCAACACTAAAAATTTCACATTCCTTAATTTATTATTCACTATACACGTTCTTATTCCAACTTACTACTTCACTAAACCTAAACCCTTCCCCCAAAAACTGCATTATTGTGCATATTTGCGTACTAAATTCTTTCCCAGTTAATTAATAATTGGAATTTTTGCTAATCATGTGTAATCATATTAACATTTTAGCCTTACCATTCCACCTTGCATACCTAAGGCAACTTTGGCCAATTCATATCCTATCTCGTTAATGTAGTTATACAATGAGGGAAGCAATATTCATTGATGATAAATGGCATTCAATTATACCGCGTAAATGTACAAAATCCGGACATGAAAGCTGTTGCTGGCGAACTTCGGCAGAAACATTGTCACCACCACCCCACGCCTTCACGGTTCCTTATAGAACACTGACATGATAAATTGACATTTGTTCCTAAAATATGCGCTAACCAAGGTGGATTAATGATCGTATGTCGAATCATTTTCAGTTGTGAATTATCTCTAAGATTAATTTTGAAGATTTTCCAAGTGCAATAAAGGACTATATCCAGAAACAATTTTACACAGCATATAAGTTTAGGATTTCATTTATGTTGATAAAATTTTGACGTTCGAGTATTATACAATAGAAAAAAACAGAACTCTATAAGCCCTTATCCTTGTCATGAAGCTGCCATTTAGCACTGTAAAGATCAAGCAAAACTATTTTAAATTGAAAACTACAGCACTCTATTTATTCGCATACATTTTGGTTTAGATGAATAGAATGCTTAATTCTAATTGGCTTCGAAGTTCCATTACCAGTTCATGTTGATTGGTAGAGAAAAATTTGATAAATTGGGTGAGGATAAAAGGGCCTGATATTCCCCTGTAGTGTGCTTCCATGATTAACCGTGCGCTTATGATTTTGTCATTAAATTAAAAAGGTCTGCCAAGGGAGTCTCTTAGACTGCGATATTGTACAAAATGTGTTTGAAATTAATTAATGATTTGCTAACTTGAAATGCTATAACTGAGGCGCTTTATATTCCTTTCACACAAAGAACCCAAACAGACTTAGAATCAACTCTGTCTTATCATGGCGATTGGAAAAATAACAATCATTTGGCATTAAAAAGGTGGAATGTAAAGCATTAAGACGACTTCTTAAATCTTTTAACAACCATTCGATCTTTTAACAGGTTATTTGGAGTTGAGCAAGTCCAGATATGTGTTGATCCTGCAGTACAAGCATTTATCAGATGGCATGTGCGAGTGGTATAATTGCGCTAATTGTCCCTTTAAATTTTTGACAAATTTAAATGGGAATTTAGCAGCCCCAGGCAACCAAGTGTCTTCATTCCTCATCATCATCAATCAGAGATCTGCTTAGTTTCTACCCCATATGAGCCAATTTTCATCATTAAGAGTTGTCAATAAGTACTTCAACTGATGGGGTCCTTTGTCCGGTAGACAGTTACCCTTACTCGCGAATAAGGACGCCAACCATTTATAAGTCAAAAGCCCACAATTTGCCTACCTTTCCTTTATTCCACTATTTATTAAGACAGTTTTAATAGTAAAGGACCGTACTAATTAATTTATGTAGTAAATGAATTATTAAAAATAAAAAAGAATAGACAGTTATTAAGGTTTTAAGCCAAATTACCATCTTTGCGCTATAGCTACTTAGGCAGACTTCATTCCATGTTAAAATTTAGATGTGATAATAGTTTTACTGTTCTGCTAATAGGTCCTGGTCAAGTTCCGTTCAATAATTGTAATAATTTCCTTCTTTTGTCGACAAATGAAGTTAAAATCAAGGAAAAAATTCTCATTTGGGTGACTTACGAGGACTTGTGCATAGACAGCGTTGAGAATCTGAGGTATTTCTTAGTGGTAGAGCCATGACACCTTCATCGGTGACGTAATTTAATCCAAATTCATAAACAGTGTTTGGATGCGTGCCGCTGTGATCATAGTAACGACCTTGAGCTCCTGCAGGTCGCAACTGATCGGGAAATGCAGTGAATAGCTTGCTTCCCACCTTAAAATGAAAAGGAAATAGCGATGACTTGATGCTGACAGAAATGCATGTTGCTACACATTTGCAAATTTCACAAGTGAGGGAAGTAGAGCTTTTCCCTCATCCAGAAGAAGCACAGGAGTTCTATCCTGGAACTCTTCTGAAAAGTCGTATTGTTACATCTTTTCTCAATCAGGGTTGATCAACATAGCTGGCTTTCACCCTTAAAGGCTTCTATGATGATGAATCACGAACCTTTAACTTCTTACCTGAACATTTGACGGCTTGGTACTGCTTGTCATTTTCTGGACTGTTGATTTAATGCTTAATACTGGACTTAATTTTTAATGATTCCCCCCCCCTTCCACCCCATTAATTAATGTTAAATATATTTTTTGAATCGGGATAGATAGTTTCAACCGAAAGGTAAGCACACTTCGATCACAGACCTCAATTGACCTAAAATACATTTTATTAATATAAATGCCAACCAATATTTGTGAATTTTCACATAAGTTGACTTTCTACCTCACTCTACGACATAAAATATAATCAAAGTGTATGGGAAAATTCCTTGTGAAGGGGCAAACGATTTTCAATTGCTTTTATCATTTTATCTGATGATAAGTTACCGACACCTCTCCGACTACCTGAATCTATATTTCTTAGTAAACTCTTTATTCCGTTATATATATATATATATATATATATATATATATATATATAACGGAATTATATATATATATATATATATATATATATATATATATATAGAATGGAAATGGGAATCATACATAAGTCCAATTTGGAATTCATGGTAACAAAGGAAACATAATAAATGAAAGTAAATAAGAGGAAAATTGAATTGAAATATATCCTTCAAGTTCCTACTTTAAACGGTATCCTTCTCAAAATTTTGGTTTAAATGTACCTTAACATACATCCGCCTCATCGATCAGTCAACCAATTTCGTTTATTATTGGCCCTTTTTTTCATATACTCCAAGGTGATATTTTGTTCATTTTCCTTGACTTTGTTCTCATTATTTTGATTACTTCCATTACTTGAATACACACTTTGATTTTACCTAAATCCCTGGCCTACTGATTTTGACATTACGGTTGCTTGAGGTGGAAGGATTCACTGATTTGAAAAATGAGTCTTCGTAGCATAAGATGATCGAAACTTCATAGTATTTTTTGAAGTTCCTGAAGGGAATTTACGATGCGAAAGCCTCTTTTGAGTATCCAAAAAGAGGCAAATTTCCACTAATGCAATCACTGCGCAATCTGCAAAAATAATCAATTATCTGTGTCTATAGTGATGAAGTGAACTACCTGATGCAAAATTGCAATAGATCGCACATGTTCGAGAATCTCCGATGAGCTCCTTTATGTTAAGAAAACAGCGCTGAAAGGCCCGATGCAATAAAATGAATAAATAAGGAAGAAATTGGAGCATTACTTATGATCTTGTTAACCTGGAACTTGGGAATAAACTCCCGATATCCAATCATGGGGCATTGGAATGCAACACAGCAATCTCTTCCAACTGAGTAAAGTCTAAACAAGTAGACGAATCTAAACTGCAGAATAAGAAGAGCTCTTCTGATAACCTGGCCTTATTCCATAATTCAAATTACCATATTAATCTATTTTCAATATCTTCCATAATTATCCGATGCAAATTTTGTGCATTCCTGAATGCTTTTTGTGATTTGAGGGTGACTGACCTCATAATTGACTAAATTAGCCAAACGTTTTTTGCATAAAATCATTTTGACTTCATCCACATATTTAATGGTAGGTTAAAGTAAAACACTCTTTAAAGTTTTTTTACAATTCGTAGTACTGTTTGGATTATTGTTTGAATTTAATAGAATGTTACTGCAAAGTGAATACACAAAATTTCTCATCCATTCACTCTATCATATGGAACTCACCGCTTAAATGGGTCAAAATAGAGCCATAAGTTCATGGTTATTCATGTACTCACATAAAATATTCGCTATTGTCATCGAAGAAAGATCGTTTTCATTTAAATGTAGTATGATTAAAATGTCTACTCTGTTGGGATGGTTCCAATGACACTGGTATTGTCTCTTGATGCTGCTGCTGCTGATGATGATGCTGGGGGCATGGATGCAGGCGCCGAAGATGCCAGTCGCTCCTATTTTTCATCAACAGCAGTGTTCGCGCACCGCATTTGCGCAAAAACAACACTCATGGACCCTGAATGGCATTCCTTCACCGTTCCCCCTCCAGTCCCGACCCCCCCCCCCAATCCCCCCACTCCCACTCGCCCTCTTTTTTTTATTTTGGCCACACAACGTATTTGTTCCCCTCCATTCAATCAAAACCGGTTTATTACCTTCCTTGCGAAATCAAAATCCCAGGAATTGTCTCAGCTACTGAGGTCGAGTCGGGGGAGGCCTTTGAATTATATGCTTTAAATATGCACACTGGTGCATTCAAGTTAGGACATATTGTAGAATAAAGCGAAGGTTGGAATTCCTACTCCATAAAATTCAGTGAAGAGCAGATCATTGAATCTCTCCTTCTAATGCTTAGAGAAGTTGGCAGTTGCAAACTTGAACAGCTGTTTATATGTTGTTAAAAAGAACCTATTCCATTTCATGGTTCAAGAAGTCTTATTGTATACTTTCGCCACATATTGATAGTGGTACTTAAGTTAATAAAAAAAGCGTGATTTATTATTAAGTGGGAAAAGTTATCTGTCACATGCCATGGGGTGTATCTTCAACCTGCCTGTGGTTGAAAATGCCTTATAATTTAGTAATGACAACGCTAAGCATCAAAGCTGGAAGTGTGGTTGGACAGTTAAAGGCAGATTTAAAACCTGTTTGGACTGAGAGTTTAAGATATTATGTTCCATTAGATAAATCTATTGCTTGCTTAGAAGGGCACCAAATGTAAGTCAACGGTGAAAGAACAGTAGAATCTTGAACGTAGATACTGAAACTCGTTGAATTTTATCAATGACAACGCTCCACCCACCGAAAACCCACAAGTGATCTACTAGCTAAAGGTAGAAATGGGAGTTATTATTATTATTATTATTTCAAATGGCAGGCTTTATGCTATTTATCATTAGCCCTACGAATGAATGTAAAATCATTTAAAATTTGGGAAAAATAACAGTAATTGGTAGGGATTACGAAAGATAGACAGACTGATTACCAAGGAACAAAAATGTGTTGCCAGATTAAGCTTTATGGAAAAACCTCAGTAATTTACAGTTTACAGACGGATCATGAGGTAACCTGTGGGAGTGAGTCAGTGATAATTTAAATTGTTATGTGTTGATTGCCCAATAAGTATTCAGTAAGACATTGTTCAGTAACTAACCACAATATGATTAGCTACTATCTAGACATTGAGTGAAATGGTCAATCAAGGACTGGTAGAAGCATTAGCGCTAAATTAGATCAAATAAGGGGAACAATTTGTATCAGGTTTACTTATGGTTTGAAAATTAAATTTAGCAATTTCAGTACTTGACATTAGTGGGAATGTCAAACAGGATGAATGAGAGTTTTTAATATTTAGGGGATATTAAAGTGCCTTTCTTAGACTGGAACAGAGTATTAATGAAATTGGTAAGGGAAATGCAATGGAATTTTACCGAAAGTCAAAATTGATATGACGCGAAAATCTCGTCATCCTATTTTTCATTACGACAAATGAACAAAGGCTCACTAAATTTCATAAAATTAAAATGCCTTCATTTTTACTTTTGGTCAGACGTTTTAAATGAAATAGGCTACGGCCCCTGGGCTTAAAACGACCAAAATAACAGTCTCTTTACTATTTGCAAAAACGTTGTAGCCGACAAATTAATTTTTTTCCTTTTTAAAGTTAACTATCCAAATTTAAATAGGGCTTTTTAATATTTTTTCAATTCTAATAAACAGCGGATTCTTTATTGGCCGATAAATTGAAATTTTATCACAGGCAATAAATTAGAGTAGAATTTTCTTGATAATGGGAGAATAAAAGAGTAAGTTCATCTAGCACCATAATAATGAAAGTACAAAATATTTCACTACTAAGTGTTCGAATCCTATTTTCAGATTTACCAATTAATCTTTCCTATTTGAATTTAAAACACTGACTAGGAAAATATCACTGAAAATTTTTGTTTGAAATACATTACTACGAACGCCAAATGTTATACATATACATTTCATTATGAATTGAAACCACATTCTGAAATGACCCATTAATTGAAGTTTAAAGTCATTGAGTGAATTCCAGTGACCTTTGAGTGTCACTGACGTGTACTCACACGGATACCCAAAAACAAATTCATGGAAATTGATCTTTGGATCATTTAGGGCGCCGTAAAGTGAATACAAGGCTTCCTGGATTCAAATGAAGGAAGGTATTTGAATTTCAATTTAATTAAATACTACTCTTTGCCTCTCGTTTTCTACAATGCTATGGGATTGGCGTGGGTAATATTTACTTTGAGATAAAGCTTGAAATCAATCTATAAATTATAGTACAGACACATTTATCATTTGGACACTATATTCTGAATGGGGGGGGGGAGTTTGCAAACCTGACTACAAAACTCGTTTATTTTGTATACTGAGTTTAAGAACGATGACTCCAGCCAAAATCTCCATCACGTCAGAAGAAGGCGAGGGTGCCAAATAGGAAGGAAAGGGGGGAGGGAGGGAGGGCGAATTAATCATTTCAGTCAACACCATGACCTCACTTTCTCCATCTTCCCCTAAATGGATGGTTGGCATAGTCTCGCCAAAGCGGTCGGGGTTATAGAGATGAAATTAGTTGGGTAATCAATGACCCATTTTCAGTGTATAGAGTTGATAAGACCTTTGAAACGACGAAACGTGGGCAGTGCTATTGCGATGGCGAATAATGAAGTGGAACTTAAAACGAACATTTGATATAGACCTCAAAATGTTTAATCTTCCAGTAATGTGATCTAGTACCATTATAATGGGAAATTTGGAGATATTTCGACGATGGAACTCATAATGAATTCCAAGAAGGCTAAAATAAAGGGCACCCATTTGACAATGAGGTCCCAAGCATCTGCAGAATAAATTCAATTAGTTGAAAAGCACCTTTCATTTTTCTATAAAGAGTTAATAACAAAACTACCCTCTTGAATTCTCTGAAATATATATATATATGCAACAGGTTCAGAATAGTTTACAGAGTTAGGCAAGAGGAGGATTAAGAGGTGAAAGCAAAAAAAACATTTTCAACTGCCTCATCGCAACGAGGTGACTCGACTCCATTACTGTGAAGGAAGAGGAAAAATCCGAAAATATTACAGGGGAATTAAGCAAAGATAAGCCAAATTTCCAAGAACTTAGGGTGAACATACCAGGTGGAAAGTAGTGCTCCGTAAGATTTGCCAATTTTTAAATGTTTAAGCCATGAACACACTTAGATGGTTATTGGTCGGTACAGAAATATATTCTCAAATCTATGCTCAGACTAGGAAGCCCTGCTACAAACTCCAAATGTCACAGTTTCTCCTACATAATCGAACGAATCCTCAACTAAAACTCGAATTTTAAAATAAAATTCCCATTGTATCGGCAGGAGATACCTAGTTTTTTCACATAAAGCAAAGAAGTTTTAATTAAATTACAAGATTTCGTTATTTAAAAGTGACTTCTCTTTTTTGTGCGTTCTTTTGGACAATTAGGTGATCTGTGGGTTGAGCCTATTTGCATTTTCCAAAAATCTAATTGCAAAACAATGAAAAATAGCCATACGTTAAGAGCAAAAGAAATGATTCGTTCTCGCAATTGGCTAGAGGGCATTTCTGCATGATTAAGGTGGGGTTTTATGCATACGGAAATGTAAAATGGCTCAGAAAAAAATTGAGAACGCATATTTTACAGCGCATGGTGGATCTTGATATGAAGCTAATTTGATCGCCTCGAGTAACCACGACTCTGTGGGCTCGATTTAGTCTAATTTTAGTGGTTTCAAAGCTATACAGATTGGCAACTATTAAGATTCGTTATCAAATTAAAATAGATTTGAGCAAAAATCCCTTCTTTAACAACGACCGACCATCCCTTCTGAAAGAAATACTAGTATTTTGGTCTTTACATCTTGTTAGCATAGGATGGATATATACCAATACTCAGATGAATCATATAAATTGAAAGGGATTTTTATGAATTCTTTAAATTGTTTTTTTTAAATGATCTTATATGGTAATGAATCTTGACTAATTGATTAACCGAAATTAAAACACTTTCAAACTCCTAAAATCCGCCTATTTGCTAATTTTTATTTTTTTGTTCTGGGTGTTTAGAAAGATATTCAAGCATCACTAGGTTCACCAGCAAACGCAGCAAGTGAATAAAATCACAGTCAAACACGAATTCTAGGCTAATAATTTGTCTACAATTATGGATGCGAGTCTCAAATAATGAATACCAGTCAATAAATCAATAGTTTTACAGTTTGCAAGCCCGATAACTCTATTTTCAGTCAGAAAAGAAGAAGAAGAGAAAAGCGCGCAAAAGTCAATTAGGTACCGAAGTTAACTTTAGTTGCTTCTTTAAAATATTTAAACAAGGCACTAAAATAATTAGAAAAGAAATAAACTAGACAAGAATACTGAGAATGTTATTTCCACTTGAAAAAAGGCATTCGATTTATTATTTCTGGCCATTAAAATAAAATTTCGGTCTTGATAGATCCTTTTCTTAGCGCCATTGGCATCGTGAAGCCATGTCTTCGGGTTTATCAGCAAGTAATTTAGTGGGTTCCGGTTTCACTTCCAGCGAACCATTTCCGCCTCAGTATCACATTTAAATATTTCATTCAGTATCATCATACTCCTTTTCATTAGCAATTTCAACGGAGGCTTTCCACCAAGCATATTCGATTTTCGATCGTTTTGAAATTCAAGGAAGCATATTTCTGCTTTTTCGTCGTTACTCCACTCATCCCTTTTCAATTAGACTTCATTAAATTACATTTCTGATTTTGATTGGTAAACCTAGTTTATCTCTCCTCTCCTGTTGCTGAGTGCAGTTCACTTTCAATTCTGATTTCAATTCATTGACTCCCATTGGCGCTACTTTAGGGACCTGCTACCTCTTTTTCTCTTCTTCTTGCTGTTTCAAGGCTAGCATTTGCTTAAAGATTTACGAAAAGTGGAAATATTGTGAAACATCAATTCGCTAGAAGTATTTTCAATCTGAGTCGCATAAATATTCACACCAGTTAACCTCTAAGTCATACCACATTCATAAATTCACAAGCAGGATCCTTCAATATGCCAATTTTGCTTTCTTTCGTTTTTCTAAGAACCCCACAACAGATATCAAATGACCAAAGTTCTCGAAGACCCCCCCCCCCCCACCAAAATTGTAGAACTTTGACCTGGTTCTTCGAAATGACAATAAGGAATGTGGGGCTTCAAAATATGTGGACACTTTGTAAATATAGGTCATTTAGTCTTTTATGTTTTTTTGCAGAGAATAAAACATATTAAAAGCATTTTCAAATTTGGAAGACATTCAACCGAAAAGTTTGGAGAGGATCGAAGTGTATAATTGAAAAAGATCTAAAATTTTTTAGGAAAAAGGGACCTGCAAGATTTCCAATTTCAATGGAGAACAATTTTTCTTTCTTTTGAAATATTGGCAAGAGAGTTTCAGAAAAAGACACCGCACATCTTGCAGAATGATTAGAAGATTTGCTTCTACTTCTTACTTGAAGTTAAACTCACTGATTTACTGAACTAGGAAATATGTAATTTTCGATTTTGGAAGTCATCGTTTTGAGAAACTTTCCAACAATATCATCAGAATTGTTTTTGTTATTTTTCCATCTTCAAAGCAATCCATTCTCCTCCTGTTATTGCCCGAATATGAATTCGATTTCTTACATATTCAATTCCATTTCCTGAATGACTATTCAGATTTTAATTTCTGCATTATCATCTTTCACCATCTTGTAAAATATAATATTCTGTTCTCCCGAATTCCATGTTGAGTTGGAAGGACTTGAGCACAAGTCCGTTTTATACAAAATGAGCCAACGTGTATACATTATAAAGGCAAAGGAAATCTACCAGACATAAGTATCGAAAATAGTTACTTCCACAAATGAAAATATTTTATTAAACAGCTTATTTTCAATAAAACCATACTGTTAACCCTGAATGCAAGGTCTTCCAGTAGGATGGATAAGAGAATATTTTGTATTGAAAGCACATGCTCATACAAAAGATGAGTTCATCTTCGCACTTAGAATAGCATCCAGAAAAATAGTTGCTTCTTAGTATTGGGAAAAAATTAATTAAGGATATTGAAAATTGCCCTAAATGACATTATGTTGATTGATTGACCCTTAAGAAATGACCTGCGTCAAAGGCCTGTACTGATGTCATTCCTGAGTTGTGATTAACAAATTATTCACCAATATTAACACTTGATGAATTAATGTTTGTTCCCCAAAGACAATAGTGGAATAGGCGATAAGGGATTTAATGAAATCAGAGAAGTTGCTTAAAAGCAATGATTTTATCATTTGGAAATTGTGTTGCAAATCATTGAATTTTGATTGGTCCATCTCAGCGCTCTTTAATTTTATCTTAAATATCGCGTGCAAAATTGACCATAAATCAGATTAACTTATTTCTGTGCAATTTCAAATTTGTACCTTCAAGCAAACACTTTACCCAAAAGTTATGGCAAAATTTAATGAACAAAACATTTTTATAAAATAGATTTCTAAAATTAATTATGCAATTGTGCCCAAGAAACTTAAATGGTGATAATAATTTTACCGTTCAATCTTTCAAACCCAAACATGTCTCTATGTAAAACATCATCTAAGGCCAAGAAAATAAAAGTCGATTTCAAGTAATGGTGGATTTTAAAAAATCCAATCCAGTAAACAAAATTTTAATGAAACTTTTGCCAACTATTTTTAAACTCAAATTTGAACGAAGCACATTTAGCTCAATATTTTAGGTCAAAGAGACTCAAGGAGACTGTACGTCTCAAACTATGTTAAAAATTTGCCTTCAAGGCCCGAATGGCCATGTCTGACTTCTCTTTCGGTTAATAATCAATTTATCAAGGTCATGTTAAAGAATTCTCCATTTTTAATGACATTGAAAGTCCTTTAATAATTCACAATAAATATTGATTATCCATACTGTAGAAAAGTTGGCTTAAGGTTAGTCTGTCAGGAATTTGAATACTGACATTTCGATTTCAATAGCCCACTTAAAGTTCAATCACCCCAGGGCGAAAATGGATAATAGAATTGCACCGGTATTCAAATTTTTATGAGGAATGTTTGTCATTATCATGTGAACTTTAACGCTAGACAACAATATCCCAAGCCGGATTTATTTAATAACCACATTCCTTATGACTCTGCAAAATCTGCTGAAGAGATTCAGGCATCGTTAATTTGCAGCTTTTCTTGAAATATGACAAAAATCAATCAAAGGCCTATTAGCTGGGTTTCATTGTTTATATTATGAAAAAAATACTGTTTCTTTATATAATTTTCTCCCAATATTTACCACAAATGATTTCATTTTTTTGCTGGCATTAGGTATTGAAGAGGCTAATTTTGAATGCAAGAACGGCTGTTCCAGTCAATCGTTTAAAATTCTACTCTCTGATTTGACATATTTTCATATACTATTATAAGCACATTTGAAATATAAACATAAACATGGGGATTCTGTGTAAATAAAGCCAAGAACTCACTTCACGGAAGGTGGGAACAGCACGAGAAAAGTCTTCTTTCTCATTCTGAGGAGGAATCCAAAATACTCTCAAATGTCGATTATTACAATGCACAGAGTAATTTCCGGGTAGTCTTTTACAAACGACTTTATCGGGATCAACATTGGCCATCTCTCGGTTATTTAAGCTCCCCTTTCGATTTCTCCCTTCTACGGTAGTTGCGTGTGTGTGTGCTACTGTCACCGTAGCAGTGACTTACTCCACAAAATATGATCAGTCTGTCACAAAATTAGCAAATAATCCCCTTCCTTGCCTGCAAGAAAATTGGTCTGCTGGTAGATTCATCGGCTTAGCACACTGTAAGCTGATTGGATGCCTGTCAGCACACACACACATACACTGTTGCACGTTGGAGGAGGATTTGAAGATTCGTCTTCAGTCATGTGTGTGTGTGTGTGTGTGCTTTGGTGTTCCCAACATCGGACACACACTGGGCTGGAGATGGGTGGAGATGCATTCCCAATTGGGGAAGTGAAGAAAGAGAAAATTACTAACTACAAAATTACTGATGCTACCGTCACCTTTTTGAGGAATGGACAACACGAAAATGGAGTGGGAAGAGGGTGAGGGAGGGGGAGGGGGGAGGGTTGTGATTATAATTTTTGTACTTTTATGTACTTTTAGACATTTTTGATTGTACAAAATGACATTATGTAAACAAGCAATTGTATAAAAGTGCAAGAAACGCCTGTTTTTATCATATAATAGATGTTCTTATCATTAATAATAATAAGTATTTTTTCATTCTATTGCGCTTCCGAATCTAATGAGATAATTCTGACTCGAAGGCAAATGTAATATTCGTATTTATTTGAATAGATTCAACTTCTTGGCAATTGAGGCGTTACTAGCCAATCAAAACTCATATAGGCAATATACATCTTGAACCACTAATTTGCTTTCTTAGTAATTGTATCGTTAGTTGCGTTTCAGCTACGTTCAGATCTATGCATACGTGAGTATCCAACAATCTCGCAGTGACAATCTAGATATCATCAGAAATTACTAAATATTCCACCTTCTGCTAGATCAATTTGAAAGTCTCTTACATTGTTTTGAAAGCATTCATACCAGGCCCTTAATAACCTCCATTTTTCATACCAGAGAGATTCGCCCTATTCGTGAAAGGATTTCCCCTTTGATAGCAGATTAGATTCTTGAGATTTCACATTTGGGAGAAGTATGGGGCTGTGGGGAGTTTGCCATCATTCCTATTAATTTTGGGCATCTATTGGGTCAACCCATCCTTATATCTTCTGAGAGGAATAGCTTTTAAAAGTAGGACAAAGACTTTATGCTACTAATTATTCATGGGAATGAAATCCCCCCCCCTCCCCTTTGAGAGCGCTAAACTTTTTTCCCCAATTGTAAAACTATATCCAATTGTTCTTGTGAGGATATTCTTAAAGGAAGTTGTATATTGGACCCAAGTTTTGAACCCCATAGCACAATATCTACCATGGATATCAGAATTGATATTCAGGGATGCACATCACATCAAACGTATCGGTTGGAAGAAATTTAGATGGGATTACGTGTATGTGCCAAAATTTTAAATTAAATACAGATTTACACGTTTAACAAGGTCAAAAGTGTTTATAGGTTTTCCTATACAATGTAAGACAGTCCGATCATTCTATGTAAGGTCATAGTGAAGACAGGTTGTATCACAAAATAGCTAGCGATTTTCAACCCTTCAACTGCCTAACTTTGATATCAGAGCAGACATTACATTTTTAGTTATATAAAATTGGAAGCCTGTTCAGACGATAGAAGCTTAACAACAGGTTTTTTACGGGGCTCAGCGTCATGTAGATCAGTCGTTTATGACTGTGTTAATCGCTTCGACGAGGGAAGAGTGCAATTTGATTACAAATTGGGAAAAGATAGGAAAGCGACCCACCACAGCAAGAAATGGAAAAAACAACCCTCTCGCTCAAAACCAAGTGGTGGAACAAGATGGAAGAGTTTCCACTGAGGAAATTACCAGTGATGTAAGAATATCATTTTTAATTCACGCTGAAAATCTTGTCTTGAGCAAGCTCTGGGTGGGCACGGTGGGTTTCAAATGGGCAGTAAAAACAGCAGCTGATCCAAAGCGACCAACTTTTCCTACTAAATATTGACAAGAATGAAAGCAAATGAAGAGTTTTTCCCACGCTCTGTGCCACTGGAAATGAAACATGGATCTACCAGTTTGGTAGGGTAAAGAAAATTCAATCGAAAGAGTGGTATTTAAAGGGAACATTTGGGTGCGTCGCGTTGAAAGCTGGAGGGTGTGCTAAGGTCATGGCCACTATTTTGTAGGAATCAGATGGAGTGGCATTGGTAGACTTTCGAGAAAGAGAGAAAGCGATCACCACAAGTTATTATGAAGGCGTTTTGAAGACGTTGAAGATCAATAAACCACACCAATAAGCGACACGGAAAACTGCACAGTAACACTTTGTTTCATCATGACCACGCTAGTGTATATTCTTCAAGAGCTGTCAGGGTTCTGTCTAGCGAAGTTCAGTGGTAAAAACCTTTGCATCTTCCATAGAGTTCATATCTAGCTCCATCAGACGCTTCTTTTGGTTCCCAAACCTGAAAGAACATCTTTAAGGCAACCGATTTACTTTTTCACAAGAAGCCTCCAATATCCTAACAGAAAGCAATTTATAGGTGGAAATGTAGATGACAAAAGTCCATAGACAACACTGCAACCCATGTGGGCAAATGAATGTAATCACTTGTTAAATAAATAAATTATGAGATTTGTCTGAGAACATTTTGATTCACTCTCGTATTAGAACTCAGGCGAGAGGATATACAGACGCACCGGTTGATTCAAATTTATAGGAGGGAGGGTCGAATGACTCAAGGTTACCTTCCTCCAATAATAATCCTAATTTCCTTGGGTCTAGAATGGGGAAAATGATTTCCCACCAGAAAGGCTTTAGGAGTCTACTTCACTAAATAAGAAGAATGCTTCAAATGTAATCACTGAAATTGTATGGAAGCCTCCGAAAAATTTCTAACCATTGCTGGTTATACGCTTTAAATGACACAGACCTCTTTGCTAATGTTTTGTTGAGTCAATGCCCAGAGGTTTGTTAGGACCCTAGAGCTTTAATTAAAAAATGTTTTATTTATATTGATCATGACTTTTCGTATGCCAACTATAAACAAATGGAAAGAGGTACAATAAATAAAACCTTAAAAGGCCAAAGTGATACTGAATTACGGCTATCGGTAATTTTATAGCTCCTTTTGTACAACGGCTCCAAACTAGATTCTTGAGCCCACGTGAAATGGAGCAACGGAGATATTAATGAGGAAGTGCCAGATCCAGTTCAAGTCCATTGTAGACATAAACGTAGTTATAGATCATACCTGAAATATTGCATTACTATCGGGATAACGAGAAACATATTTTGGGATTTCAATAGTGTCCCTATCCAACGTAATTACTAAGAAAATCGCACATAGTAACAGGACTATGATATGCTTAATATGATCTAGCACCGAGCATATCTTGTGGAGCCTTGTCAACGAATATTTGATTCTACTCCCAGCTGCTACTTGAAAAATGTAAACCAATTAATTAAATGGGAAATAATTTAATTCCTATTAGTCAACACTTCACAAATAGGCACTTGCTTTAATCCGAGGAAGGAAACGTTTAAATTCGAATTTAGAGGCCAAATTAGTAAATATTTATTTATTTATATCAAATGGCAGGCATTTTGATAGTTATCATAACCCTTTTAGTTGACTTCAGGCTTCACAGAAAGGAGGAGGAACATCAAGGTGACAAAAATTCGAGAGGAGGGGGGAACAGAAGGGTGTTTCAAAGATGTAAAAGAGACAGACACAATGGTAGAAAAAAGGTGAGGTGAGTACTGTGGAAGTAATCGAATATGACATACAGTGAGGTGATGGTGTATTGAAGTCGGAAGTCAATTGCCGGTTAATTGACTATTTGCTGTATATGTATGCTTTGCCCAGGGTGCACCACGTGGAGGTAAGTCTATTGCGCACCCAAATTAGTAAATATTGAGCAAGCCGAATCCAACCCCTCATGAATTAGGATCCTTTGACAATTTGACGTTGCTCTCAGTAGCATGTTTATCTTTTCCTATTTATTATTTGTTGTAATCATTACTACTTTATGTCAGATGATATTGGCGTATTAAAAATTTCCAACGGTTTGGCACTACTGTTGGTAATAAAATCGTGGGGAGGGGGTGGCGAGTAGAAGAATTGAAAAAAAACAAAATTATGATTTGTTGGATCTCAACTTCCACTTATCGGATTCTTCGTGGTTACTGCTATTTTTTCAATAATTCTACCTGAATCTTAAATAATTGTATTTTCTTTTTTCACCTACGACACGTCATTTATTTTGATTATAACTCAACAGATTTGATTCAAGGAGAAAATTGGTCTTTGATAATTACCCCTGTCAAGGACATAATCTGTCACCTATAAATTTTCCCACCCACCTTAGAAAATACTTCACAAAAGGTCATATTAGATTCGTCTCCCTAAACAAAGTCGGATAAGTATAAGAAACTCCAATTTGCCACTTTTAGAAGAGGGAATTAGGGCCAACTTCGAGTAAGAAGTCAAGGTGTGTCAAATATTTAAATTCAGCCGTTTTTTTGCTCAACACTGTTTATTACTGTATTTTCAGAGCCTCTTTGGAGTATGAAATAACAGTGGATTTCTATGAGCACAAATAAATCATCTGACTAGGCGCTATCCTGAAGGCAAATTGACGTTCTTTCATTTGGGACCAACAATTATTGGTTGAAATCTGTCATGGAAGAAGATTTAAAAATAAGGCGTCTAAAGACGTCAATATTCTTTTACTTTCAGTACAATGGTCTCTACTATTTTCACGATTTCAGACATTCATCTCAAATTTACAGCCTTGCTAATTTTACAATAATTACTCCTCAAAAGCGACAATAATTCCTCGATAAAGACGCCATTTCTCTCTCTCTATTGTGAACATTTAATTGCATTTTATTTTTAAGGATAAAAATTCTCAATCCAAAAAAAAACGAAGAGCACATCAGATAGGCATTGTATGCCAATTTCTTAGGAGGGCATTAAAGTCATTATTGCAATCTACGCCCGCTCGCTTGAAGCCCACCAATGTTAGTTTCGGTTTAAACGATATTAAGTAGGACAATAGAAAGTGAAATAATGCGTCAAGATCATGATATCTTACAAATTTTTGACTAAGGCGTATGAAAGCCTCTGGTTTAATCATAACCTCCTTTAACTATACACACACTATCACAACAAATCGCTTTACCGTGGTGAATTATGAAATTGCGCTTGAAGTGTAGGTGTAAGGGGAATATGAAAGCGGGGGCAGCCACATCAACTCTCCCACTGTAACCAAAACAATGCTTGCTTCCAAACCAAACATCCATTTTACCCCCTAACCCAAATCCAGGGTTGACTCTTAGGAAAATTCTTCCGTGTATTTGGTGGCAGGTACATGCAATAATTAATTACAAAACTGGCCGAAGCAGGTAGAGTCAAAGTTAATAAGTGAGAAGACTAAACCAGAAATTTATGGTCAAAAGTCTACGTTAGTTCAACAGATAAGGGAAAGTGGCATTGGCCGACACTCTCCATTACAAGGAAAGAATAGCCCCTTAAAAATTTAGAATTGAAATGAGGGAGCCGGGGGGGGGGGTTTCTACCACGCCCTCTATATACATTTCTAGACCTCATACCATCTGACTATCTCCTTGAAGCACTTACTGCCATCTTGATATTTTGACATTTGCTGTAACATATCTTAATATTCCACATATCAAATTTTAGAATACTACCTCTTCATTACAGAGTAGTATTGTCCGCAGATATGTTAGAATCCACTGAGCCTCAAATCAAATCGAATTTTCGAACAAGCCTCTGTCAAGCTATTTAATCTACAATTTACTCATAAGGTCCTTAACTCATACTCATGAAAACCTCGTTTCATTGCGTTCAAATACCAATGTCTACACCTTTCAAAGAATAGCGTTCATGATCTTAAGTACTTTGATTTTGGTGTCACGAATGCTTAGAATGCTTACTCAAATTATATAAAAGTTTATTTATTTATATCTAATGACAGGCGCTTTGATGGTTATCATCAGCCCTTTAGTTGACTTCGGGTTTCTCAGAGGGGCGAAGAACGTCAAAGTAAAAAATTCGAGAGGGGGGGGGACAGAAGAGTGTTTCAAAGACGAAGGTAGAAAAGGTAGAAAAAAGGTGAGGTGAGTACTGTGAAAGTAGTCGAATATGACATATAGTGGGGTGATGGCAGATTGAAGTCAGAGGTCAACTGCCAGTTAATAGACTTTTTTGTCGTATGAGTATATGTTGCCTAGGGTCCACCACGTCTATCGCACACCCCAATTATGCAAAAGTGATAAGCTAAAAATTTCATTGTCTAAACAATGTCAATATCATGAACGTCTGGTATCTGTAGAACAAATTTGCATTTGCAATAGGACGTTTTATGACGCTTTTTAAAACAATAGGAGTCAAAGCCTCTTTAAAGAGAAAACTTAATTATGTCAACGATGCTAAAATTAAAACTTCATTTCTCAGATACCACAGGTTCTGAATATCAAAGTTCGATCAAATTCCCTCTTATTTTAGGATCTAGTACAATAAATATTTATTTATTTCAAATGGCAGGCGTTTTGATAGTTATCATTAGCCCTTTAGCTGACTTCGGGCTTCACAGGGGCAAGGAACATCAAAGTAACAGAAAGTCGAGGGATGGGGAACAGAAGAGTGGTTTATAGTCGTA
>UZAE01000245.1:0-28718 GCA_900617975.1 Rodentolepis nana | reverse complement strand
TAAAGGGTTAGGTAACGCTCACTAAAGATTTATTTATTTATCTCAAAATAGCAGGCGTTTTGATGGTTGTCATTAGCCCTTTATCTGACTTCGGGCTTCATAGAGAGGAGGAGGAACATCAAAGTGACAAAAAGTCGAGAGGGGGGACAGAATAATGATTCACACACGTAAAAGAGACAGACAGTCACAAATGAAGAGAAAGAATACGATGAGTACTATGAAGGGGCCGAAATGACAAACAGTCGGGTCTTAGTAGTTGGAAGTCAGAAGTCAACTGCCGATTTATAGACTTTTTTGCCTTATAAGCATACGTTGCCCAGGGTGCAACACGTGGAGGTAAGTCTATTGCGCACCCGCCGCTCACTAAAGATTATATATATCTTATATGAAGGGCATCGGCGCTTGTTAGAGAATGGCCACTTCCTGTTGTTGTGATCGATTAAAGCTCTTATTTACGTATATATGAACATATAAACGTGTTGCTTTCTTCCTCGTTAATAGACGTGGAGAGAGACTATTTATTTACCAAAATTACCCTTTAATTACTTTCTAATGCAAATACCTTGAATTTCCATATTTTAATATCCTGTTGACTGCCATATCCAAGTGACACTATCGATTCTCCTTTTTTTCCAAAAGTGTTCCACTCGACACATATCCTTGTCTAAGTGGTTCATATAAATTCTCTTCGTATTTCCATTCTCATAATCAGAGATAATAATGAATTTGCGGAATCTATTGCCTTATGATAGGTGATTCTTACATATTTGTGTGTATCACAAATGTTTTCGACTTACCGCTGTGCCATATTAAGCAATGAAATAAAAATTTTAGCTTTCCACACATAATCGTTTCAGGCATATTTTCACATTCATAGAATCTGCTATGCCCTGCACATATGTCTTCAGAAAATTTTTCTTAAAAATCGATCGAATACTCTGAGCAATTTTGGATTATTTTCGTCGTACACTTTTCATGATATTATTAAAACAGTCGCCTAGAAACCTTTTAATGGGTTTGTTTAATGTAAAATTTCAATCGAATTCGATTTCTTCCAAGTTCGACACTAAATAATTTTTTGTCAGAGAGGTTAGAAAATACTACTGTAATCGATATGTGTAACTTAAAATATAGAAATTTAGAATATTTCATCGCTGATGTAACATGTCAAACACTCTTTGTAGGTGCCCCAGGATCAACTGAATTCATGGACAGTACAAACAAGTTTTTATCCTCTCTTCAACTAAAACTCGATCAAGAAGGTGCAGATCGTGGTGCTTTGCACCAATGGGTTCGACTCCTTCTTCGTTTCATGGCTACAGTAGACATGGACGGTGGAAGTCAAGGAAGCAAATCTCGTCGTGGGGCTCCGGCTGACGAACTCCGAGATAAGAAGGCGCTTTCAAAAGTTCAACGTCATCTTGCCCTCCTCTTGGGCTATGCTGATCAAGCATTCAATATACCGCCGTACAAGTTGAGAACATCCACTGTTTTTCATGCATTCATTTCTCATGTAGCCGATGTATTGGATAGAAATCCACCCATTGGAAGTTGTATTCTGCATCAAATTTTGATGGTATTGCAAGTTTGTGCTTCGCCCCAGAGATATGCAAACGATTGCCAGGCTCCAAACTTTACCCTACGACTGCTGGAACCGCAAATTCGACATCATTGGCTCAATACACTCATCATCATTCTCTACAAGGTACGCTTAAGTTGCATAACGAGAGTGCTATCTACTCAGTTCTCTTTCCATTAAATTTATTGAAAATGCGAGATATGTGCACTTTTTCCATTGAATGCCGTATGAAAATCCTTGTGCTCAATAATTGATGTATGGTGGAGATTAAAAAGTAGTAAGAAGAACGTTTTCAGCCTCATTTCATAAGCTTCCCCAGTCATGAATTTGTTGGATATCTGTTTACTTGCTTTAAACGGAGTGAAGAAATTCGCTCTGCTGTTAAAGCCAACCCAAAAATTATATTCAATCCTTGTCGTTTAATTAAACGCCTAATCAGCCTGCGGTGTCTAGGGGTATAATTAACGTTTGAAACAAAATAAGCATGCTTTCCTTGAAAAATCACATTTAACTCAGCTGAATTTTATTAGCCAAACGAATTTTCCTAAATAAAATTTCAGATTCTTTTTTTTTGGTAATTAAAGTCACCTTCTTTTAAACTCTATCCAGCAATCCGGTGGTACTTTTCTGGAACGGAAACGCAAATGACAAGTTATCATCTTCCTGAGCCGATTTCATAAAATAACATTTTAAATTGAGCTTTTGAATCAAAGCTCCATAAGTTAAATACCTTAAATAAAAAACGAAGGATGGAGTTATACTTCTTAAAATATTTCTGGTAATTCACCGGGTACAGATTTTGCGGTCTAAAATAATTTTTTTGTATGGGGATGTTACACAAATTAACCTTGCCCGACTTTCAATAATGCTCTGGTAAAATCCCATGGTATAAAGCTACTGCAGAAACTAGTTAAGCTACCTCAACAGTATCTAGGAAGCAGAACGTATGGAGGGTGCAGCGTTTATGACAGCTTATGACCACTGACACGAAGCTTAGCCCTAAAATATAATTAGTTCTACGCTGCATTTGTAGGGACTATTGACAGGTGGTTAGATGAATGGTATCTGCCATCATGTCCGTCATCGCTTGCTAATCGATTCAGAGATTCCTTTGTTCAATCTCGGTACCGATGTGCTTTTCGCACTTTTAAAGTCCGGTGTCTAGTGAATAGTATGCGTGACAAATATTTAGTTAATGACCGCATGACAATTACAATTATATCAGGATATTAAATCTGTTGCTCATGGCTTTTGAAAGTTAAAAGCCTTTCTTTTTCCCAAATCAATTATCAGAAAACAAATAGTTGTCATCTTGACTTTTAACTTCTAGTAGGTTTACTTTCACAGCCAGGAAGAAGAAGACTTTTTATTAATATTTTCTTTGGGCGATTCCTCTTGAGAAGTTCATTTTATTTTCCGAATTTTTAAAATTCATATGCCTATATAAAATACCTACTCGATTGACACGCTGAACAAACTGATCCGCATAATTGCAAAATGCTTTTACTTATATCCATTCATTAATATTAAGTATACCATTTGGACAAGTAGTCATGACAGCAGGAAAAGAGAATTTTGTGGAAAAAAATCAAGGACATTTGGTCCATGGAATTCAAAATAACTATTACATATCTTCTGACTTTGAACGTAAGTTATTGCCTATTGGGATAATATTTTGGGATGAATGGCATTCTTATAAGTGGCAAGTCGACCTTTCTAACCTTGGATTAAAGCAAAAATTGGGCACTGGAATTCCTTGTTGATCGTTCTCCGCTAATGCGTGAGCGGTGCCTTCGTTTCTGTGATATTCACACATAATTATAGTTTAACACCACAGCGTACTCTCTCGAATTCTTCTAAAGTTGTCGTTTACATTGATAGAGCTAGGAACCGACGTTGGTCGCTGCTGTAGTCATGGCAATCCCGTCAGGCCAAAGACGCTAAAATTGTAGTTCCCTTAATTCCTTTTTTGGTGCGTTTGAGTTAATAAATTTGAATACTTATTTAGAAAATTTTATTTCTAAACTTACCACTCTTTTGCTCTCTAACTGTTGTATGCATTCCATGGGAAGCGAAATCACATGCCATGTCGGTGCTTTTACTCTCCATTAAGGACTCTCTATATATTAATATACAATTTCGGTTTCCAAAAATAAGTTTGTCTTCGTGTTACAGGGGTGTAAGAATGATGAAAATGGGCAAAATATGCAACATCAAATGTATCGGAAAGCAATTAGTTTTTTTACTGCATGAGAGATTCTTTCATCTTGAATAGTCCATCCCAAGCGCCAATCATATAGTAGTTAATGCAAACCCTGGTCTGCTTTTGAAACCTTTTTGCTGTATTTTGGTGAAACAACGGACGACTTGATATAATTTCGCACTTCTTTAGAGCGTTTTTATTAATCAGCGCAGTTCACTGCAATATGGCTTAGAGTCCTAATAATCAGTCTTCAGTATTTGAAATCATAGTTTTCGAGTAAGTTCGTTTCCAGGGTGTTCAAATTTGATCGCCAATTAATTAAACTCAAAGGTCAATTGTGAATAGCTTGAATGTTCCCCGATGGTTCTACTCAAAATGAGTTTTCCGCCATGCTTTCGAGACATCACAATAGAATTTAGACAAGGAAATGCAAGCTATAGAAGGAATATTGTTGTAGCCACTAGAAAAGTAAAGATCCCCAAAACGGGATCCGAGTTTGTGTGCTATGTATTTGCATATGATGCCTACACCAATGCCAATAACCACGTGGAGGCATTGATAACTAGACATAACTGATGTCTAGCAAAGAAGTGTTTGCACATGAACTCAAGTTTGTTTATCAGTGACTTGGGATCCCTTACCGGTTATCCAACGATTGGTCTATCCACTTGAATGGCTGGATATGTTTCTTTTATGTTGGAAATTACATATTGGTTTAAATAATATTGCTTTCTAACGATTGTTAATGGTATTGATAGGGCTTTACATTAACACGCTAAATTTCAATATTTTATTCATTTCTACTTCATCTATTAAACTGACCTTCTTTTCTTGTTTAGCTTCTTAATGTGTAGCTTCCTAGTCGTACTATTTTAATGACGCCGTTGTTTAGAATGGGGCCTAAATAAATGGTGAAAATTTATCAATTTGAAGTAGAGGGAAATGTCCATAATTATTGCAATTACCTTCGTTAGACCATTCTTGCTTTTCTTGTAGTTTAAGGGAAATTGAGCGAAGACGGATAAGCCTTGTCAACTGGTGACACCTATTCACCTCGTGTGGTTTTACACAATTAAGTATTTTTTTTTTGCGATAAGAAATTCTTACATTTAAAAATACATATTTGAGTGGAATTTATGTCCAGACATTTAGAAGAAACAGGTTTGCAGGACTTTTTCAGGGAAAAAATATTGTTCAACATTATCTCTGTACATTGCATGTGATTTTCGTTAAGGCTACAAGATCAAACCCCAAAGCAGACAGAGGGCACGTCAGACAGACATTTCATTCTTTACGCCAACACGCTAAGACTACTGCATAAACCACCACTGAAATGGTTGCTTAAAGGCTTACTGTTGAAACATGCCACGTTAACTTTCAAATATTGAATGGGGGGGGGGGGGTTAAACAGGTTGAAGAAGTGTGCTAAAATGAGGACGAATTACGAAGTCTGATGATGGCGTATTGAAACCTCTGGCTGAATAGGATCCTTGGTTCCCTGTGAAGAACTATTGCCGTTATTCGTACATCCATGGCGTACACTTGTAACACAGAAGTAAATTGACCAAGGCGATGATTTTGTACTCCCACATCAACTCTTCAACAGAACAAATATGAGCAACCAAACACCCAAACTCTGAGTTTATCGCGATAGCAACAACTAGCCATACTTTAAGGAAGGTTTTCTGATGAGTACATATTGATTTATTCAAAACGCATTTTGTATATTTTATCCATGGTAATATAAGTCTATAAAAAGACCGCGGGAATTGAGCCCACGCATTAATGACTTTTATAAGACAGAACGCTCATCATTTGCAAGTCAATTAATGATGATCATCATTGATTATTCATCAAGCAGGGCTAGTGGAAACGTCGTTTCTCCAAATAATCAATGGTGATTGTGCTCACTGGAGTAATCAAAGCAAACTTGACATCGAAAAGCCTATTACGTGCCTCTGTTGAACCGAAAGATTATGTGATTGTTGCCAAACAGAAGGCATAAATTGTGTTTGTTTTTTTTGGGGGGGGGGGAAGGGAAATAATTTTAAGATGGTCTCTTAAGATGACTAACTGGCATTTCCATTTTATAGTACGAATACAATTCACCATCGGGAACCATGAATACTTCATCCATTTCAACTGGCGGCGGTGGCCACAAAGCTAGTATGGACACATTGAATCCCGATTTTATCGGTTCCCAATTCAATACTGGAGACACTATCGGGAGCCTAGCAGGTGGTAGACCTTCAGGTTTTTCTCCAGGTCATGGCGCTTCATTCGCACCTGGTGCAAGTTTGTCCATGGCCGCTGGTGCTTCTGGCGGTGGAGTTGGGGGCAGCTGTTACATTAATACTTCATCCAATTGCCAATGGGGTACTAGTGGTATTATTGAATATCTGATCCGTATTGTACTTAACACTCTTGAGACTCAGGTGCATATCTGCAAAGAGAGAACAGAGGATGATGTTTTCGACTCACCATCGATGTATCTTCCAAGATTGAGGGGTAAGATAGATCAACATCTTTGGTGGATGCCAAGTCATGTCTGCATGTTCCCCGATTTATAGTTATTGCTAAACTCCTTTCAAGCTTTAGTTAGAAACTAGGTACGCCAATTGTAATTTAAATGAAATTTTGGATTGCTATTTTAACTGTAATAACTCAGGATGTTATTTCTTATATGATTTCAATCCAGTTGCCTAAAGAAATTCTTCAGAAGACAATTAAGCAAATGTGTGAGAAAGAGAGGATTGCATCTTGAATTAAAAGTAGTTGCATTTTCAAGATGGTTCTCATGATAACTACTTAAAGGAATCGAAGAGCAAGATATGTATTAAAGGATAACTGTTGGCATACCCTTTAGACATGGATACCAACTGTGCTGTTTAATAATATACACGCATTTCAAATGAATTTAGGAATAAGTCTAAGAAACGCTCTATATTATTCCAATACGATCATATATTACCATGTTATACGTATAAGCTTCTCGAGTTTCTCTCATTTTGGTCACGTTGAATGTAAGATATCGCTGGGCTATATTGTGCTAACCACCCGACCTATGACCGTTTATGCTCCGTGTAAAGGTCTAAGTGTTAGGAGTGTCGTTGACCAAAGTGCCAGTTAAATGGAGGAGTTTTGTTTGCTGGATTCGTATTGCTATTAATATTTAATCTTTGAATAAAACATAGGCGTATAATTCCTGTACTGTAACTTTCTCTTTTTCCTCCATGGAATGATTATGGTGCTTACTAAAATGTAATTAATTATGTTCGAAGTATTACTTATGAAGTATTATAGTTTCGGGCTATTACTCTGTTCCACTAAGTTTAGTGACTTATGTCTCTCCAGCTACGTCGAAATTGATTGATAAATCTTTTCAATATTTTCCTCTAGACACCATCCATAAAGATAAAGGTAAATTTGTTTTTTTTTTGATTTGCCAAGAACGCATGTTTGCCTAGATCAGATCAGTTGCCCCTCGATTCTCCGCATGAATGCACCTAGCTACACTACTCTCTTTCTAACCCTTTCTATATCTAGCCTTACCTAGCCCACAAGACGCATGAATTAGATCGAATTTTTAGTTAGTGGCATGTACTAAAAGATGAAATTTTGCCTTTATCAGCGGCATTACCGCCTGTCATTTGTTGTCTTTATTACGCGGAATCCTTTTATTTGATTATATGTCCTAGTAATTTCTTTAGTTGTTATTTTTTGTTATTATATATTGTATAATTTTATAAGAAGACCTTAGAAGGTTGGACTCATTTTGCCTACGCAGGTGAAAGGTCGATTTTTCAATATTTTTTTTATTACTAACTTTATAAATTAAGATCATATGGTCATACTTATGACACCGCGCCAAATTTCTTTATCATTTTGAAAAAGCGAATTAAATTTGATTTAAATAATTCAATTTAAAAAAAATCGGTAATAGAAGGGGGAAGGTAAAAGCACAAGGTGTTTGAAAAAAAGTGTTGTAGAACTTCTATGGTAACAGTTTCCATAAAGGCCTATGCGGTTAAAAGATGTAAAACAGCAATAATTGAGAAGAAATGCAGAGGGTTTAGTATTGTCAACATTTTAAGCAAGTGAGAGAGGCTGAGCTGCACAGTGGAACATTAATTTATTTCAAATGACAGGCGTTTTGATAGTTATCATTGGCCATTAAGTTGACTTCGGGTTTCACAGAGAGGAGGAGGAACACCAAAGTGGGCAAATTTCGAGAATGGGAAACAGAAGAGTGGTTTACAGATTTAAAAGAGACAGACAGACACAAAGGCAGAGAAAAGGTAAGATAAGTACTGGGGAAGTGGTCGAATATGGCATGCAGTGGGTTCATGGTAGTGTGAAGTCAACTGTGGGTTTATAGAAATTTTTGCCGTATGAGTATACATTGCCCAGGGTGCATCACGCGGAGGCATGTCTAATGTACACCCCGCACAGTAGAACTAAAATTTTCCTTGTTTATATTAGTCTGCAGAAGTGAGAAAAGTAAGTCGATGAGGAAACGGCAGTAATCAGTCGCGAAAAGATCAGATCGTGATAGTTGCAGATAGAGTCGGCAGACGATTAGAACATTTATAGTGTAATATGAAAATAAAACTGCGTATGTAACTCTGAAGACCTCCCGATATAAATGGGTTGAATGGGGTGGGGAACTGCCGAACGATTACTTGTATCCTTATTGTCGTTTTGACAGTCAGGTATGGCGACCAAATCTGGCTGATTGGTCATCTAAAATGCTTTAAAATTCAAGCATGTAAAAAGCAGTTATTCCAGTTGCAAAAGAAAGATAATAATTTTCCAAAAATAATTATTTAGGCCTGGGCAACATTGTTTTCTCTGGCTTTTCCGGTACTGCATAAAAAACTTTTCAAAAGTCAAATTGCAAAATTTAAAATCTTTGCAATTTTTTTTGCTATTTCGTTGTTTTATCTTAATCATTTTGACTGTCATTTATTCGAATTTTGAATTCTTTGCATTCAAAGGCGATTTCTTTTGGCTAAACATTTTGTTTTATATAAAGTAATATGATGCCGATTACCTTGTTTCATATTCAAAGATTTCGTTATTGTTTTAAACAAAAATACGCTTTTATTTAGTTTGAAATTATGAAAACTAGTTAAATCAAATTATTAAAAATTTTAATTGAATAGAAAGATTTCATTTTGTTACTATTTCTTTGTTTATTCTTTGAATAAAGCTGGGTTTTTAGTGAAATAAATTAACCCAGGGAATCTTTATTAATTAGTGTTACTTTAAGTTAAATTAAAATAATTTTTTTGCTATTTATACTTTTCACCCAACTGTAGTGATCATTGCGAGGTGGGGGGGGGGATAATTAACAAGAAAATAACACTTCATTAATGAAAGCATTATTGGCGATTAAAGTGGAAATTTAAACACCCATACATGAAAGTACCCTTAGGTTTCTCTTTTGTTGGCCCAAAGATAAGTAAATTGCAAAAAAACTTATGGAATTCAAACTAATTCGGAACAGACTTGTTGCTGAAAATACATTGGGCTCTACCAATCAATTTAATGTACTCCTTTTTAATGCTTATTTTATCGATTAACAATACTTATTTGATAACAATGCAATAGTTTATTGTCTGCTTGTATGTATTTCAAATCGCAATTTCGGATATGAGAAAAGTGAAAAACTTTTATGATTAGTGATCTACTGTCAAGTATCTCGACTGTAATTCATGGGTTTGTGAGTTTGATGTACACCTGTATTTGCACACATTGAGGTGAATTGTTGATCTCACTAATTACCTCAAAGAAGTTATATCATTCGATTTTTTTTCACATTAGAGGCCTCACGTTTACGAACACAATGTAACGGCTTCTCAATTGAGAAAGCTAAAGATGTATTCTTAATTCTAGGCCTGGTGTGATTTTCGCATTTAGTTATAGTGTAAAGAAACAATTTAATTTTACAATTAGAAAGACTCTACTATACCACAATGAATATGTCACATTGAGCCAGCTTTCTTTAGCATTTCACTTTGTATTCATCTATAATTGAAGTTACAATGATGAGCCTTCTATGGAAAAGCAAAGCTAAGGCTGAAGAGTTTTGAAATCATTATATTTAACTTTCACTCCTGTTGTGTAGAAGCCAGTAACATTAGTGCTGAGATAAAGTCGACACGCGAAGTTGAAGCCCCAATTCAAGAAGACGACGATGAAGTGATTGTAATGCCTGGAATAACCATCTCTCAGGATAGTGCCTCTGAACACTCTTCGCCTGGTTCTGTTGAGAAGAAGGCTGCGGACATTTCGTCAGCCATTCCACCACCAACCACAACACCCCAACCGGAAAAGAGAACTTTCCCACATTACACAAAGGTATTTGTTTCATAGATTATTATTTGTGGTTTCAATTTTCGAAAACACTGTTTATTTTGTTTTGAGCCTCCGTATACGTTTTATGGAGTTAGGCACAAAGTTACTCTTGTAGATTATGTGTTTTACTCTGTAAACCTGTAATAGGAAATTCGCAGATCGCGGAGAAGGCATTGAAATTAGTGGAGGAGAAATTGCAGCCTCGGGGGAGAGAGGGAGAGCGAGGGAAAGAGAAATAAGTGCAGCTTATTGTGCGCAAATTCTACTTCTAGTTATGAACTATCAAAATAGCGGATTAATCGGATTAATTAACTGGCGGTCATGTTGACGGTTGCTATCGCATTTGTGATCAGTGACTCATGCCAAGTTATGATAACTAATTAGCCGTTATCGATTCTATCTGATAAGAAGGTTATATAAATTTGCTTAAATGCGGACTTTCAGCTATGTGGTAAATAACTTGATCACTTTTTTGTATAGGATTGTATCGTGTAATATTTACTGTTTCGAACATTTCGGGGAGTATTCCCGCAAAATAGACTGTGATAATTGAATCATCGCAATAGTGTATATCAGATTCATGATAAAAAAAATTATCAGGCTAAATCTGATTATCACTGTAGTGCTGTAGAATTAATAAAATTCAACGATTGGCATTGCACTTGCTTTGAATACTCACATTATTGCGAACACCTGGAAACCCAAGATGGTAGGAAGATTGTGACATGAACAGATATTGATTTCGCTTAAATGTAAACTCATATTGGCATGAGATAAGGGAACAACATCTACTCAGCGGTGGTGAAAATGACAATTATGTAAATATATAATGCCCGTAAGTAAGTAAAGATGAGTCAGTAAAAGGGGATTCGATTAATGGATCATTTTGAGAAATCAGTTCAAATACCAAATGAGGTGGCTATATTTAATTCTCCAAAGAAAGAGATGGCAGAAAAAAATGGGGAAATCGATTCCTCTAGCTGCATGTTTGCAAATAAATGTTTGACATTTTCTAGGGGCTTGAAATTGAAAATTGGCCTTGATCTTCACCAATCACAAGTGTTACTAAGTAGTCATATTAGCATTTTATTTTTCTTGGAACTTATTTGCGCTCCATTCAGTGTTGTTTCTGGCTTTTGAACTTGCCATAGCATCTGTCGACTTTAAGATGAATCAGAGATGTGCCTCTTCACAATTGTGGATTGAAAGCTGCTAAGCAGGTGTTTCGGGAGTTTGTTATGTACGCTTCCACTAATTTTGGCTGTTGAAAATCTGATTTAAAAGCAAAAAACGACTTTGTCTATCCTACTAAGAAATAAGGCACTCTTTTTACTAGAGGCTTATGAATGTAATGACTCTAAATCAAGCAGAATGATTAAGTGAATTAAGTTCAATTGCAATAGATAGGAAACCCTGCTATAGCCAAAGGAAAGTTTTATCAATTCAGTCTTTGGTGCTTAAGGAACCTCTATCAGAACATTGATTTGCTTAGAGTCAAATTTATTGTCGTCTTTCATCGAAAGGCGAAAATAATTGAAGACAATGATTGCTAAGTCTGTTAGCAAAGATTCCACAATGCTCCAGAATGAATACAAAAATTTAGATTCGTGGTTCTTACAAATGGCTGGTGCCCTATTAAAATTGTCAAACGTTCGCCGTTACCTTCTTGATTTTCTTTATTCTTTCCCATTTTACAGCTTTCGCGAGAACGTGATCCTGATTCAGTCGGGGCACTGCGTTTCACATCACCAATAATGAAGAAAAAGGCGAACAGATATCAACAAGGAAGTAGGGAGGATTCACAACAAACTTCTGTGGATCTGGATTCTTCAGAAACTAAGGAGTCACTAGACGTTCCATCAGGCCTGGCTTCAACCGGTTATAAGCTGTCCAAACCGGGAGCTCTATCCGTAGAGGAAAGAGCTATTACACCGGTAGGGTTATTTTCGATAGTTGGTTTAATTCCATCAATTTCTGGTGTATATTCTATCTGCAATACTTTGTTTATTGAAATTGCTCAATTGGGTATTTAGTTTGAACATTTTGTAGGGATCCAATTTGGTAATCGTATCTTACAGCCAATTTTTATTATCACATATGAAAATTCTTATATTTTTGGGATGAAGGACAAGAAATCATCAATCATGTTTTAAGAAACCTTATTAATGGAAAGCTTTATAATAGTTATCATTAGCCCTTTAGTTGACTTCGGGCTTCATAGAGTGGAGGAGGAACATCAAAGTGAGGAAAATTTGTGAGGAGGAACAGAAAAGAGATTCAAGGATGCAAAAGAGATAGACAGGCACAAATGCAGAGAAAAGGTAAGATAAATACTGTGGAAGTGGTGGAATATGACACACAGTGGGGTCATGGTAGTTTGAAGTTAGAAGTCAGCTGCCGCTTTATAGACTTCTTTGCCGTATGAATATTCGTTGCCCAGGTTGCACCACGTGGAGGTTAGTCTATCGCACATCCCAGAGCTTGTGATATTACCTTGTGGATCTTGTTGAAAATCATTGAACAGGAAAACCTTGACCTTTTTAAAGGTAGTGCGCAATAATGTTAAAAACTACCTAATAGAGCAATCAATTTTAAACTAGATCTAAGGCTTTACCACTTTTGTTTATTAAGTTTGTGTGTCACGAGGTTTGTGCTTATCCGTGAATTTTGACAGTGATTTGATGGACAGCCGGAATGGTTGGCCCTGTCCAAAAGAGAGGCTAGACAATATGTATTTGTTAAAAGTGGTCAACTGACGATATAACAGTTTCTCCTTGGTATATTTGGGAAGTCTAGACTAGATCACTACGTTGATAAAGGGCAAGTAGGGTTGAATAGTCGCTTGCCTGTGCGTGTTAGCTCACTACCCCTCCCAAAACTGGGAAAGTCTGGCTGTAAAATACTTACAACAACATCTCACAAAAATGAATTCTTTGTGAAGTGTTGTAGCAAGACAGATCTTCTATTTGCTTTCATCTTTGTGGGTTATACATTCCTTTTTGACATTTCACACAGAGGGCATGACAATGAAAACGTAAAATGTAATTTGCCTTTAAAACTCAAATGCGTTTGCTGTCTACACTCACTTTAGTTGGACAATATTTACTTAAAATGCAGTTCCTTCAATGGACATCTTTCAGATTAGTTTAAAGAGATGAACGTGTTGTACGAGACGTTTATTTCGGATTTCATTTTAAATGTGCAGCTGGCACTAAGTTAAGTAAACAATTTTTGGGAAGAAAATGTCCTCTTTAATCGAGCTCTACCAATCATGAATGGCATATGCATTTTCCTTATTTTGAAAATACAATCGTCTGGTGTTTTCAAAACAGTTTTCGAAGGAAATCCTAATAAAATGTAGAGGTTTTAGCTTAATTCTTTGCTTTCGTGGGATTTCAGCACATTTTACTGTATTTTGTACTAATTTTCCAAAGTGCGTTTGTAAATATCAAATCTACTACCTTTTCATTTCAAAAACAAATTATTTTCGGCGTTTTTTCCAATCTGAATAAAGGTCATTGTGCGATTGCTAAAAATGTGATGGCTAATTAGAAGATAGTTTTAATCGACACAATTTTAACTAACACGAAATTCTAAATGGATTATTCAAATATTATTGAAGGGGAATTAAGGAGCCATCTCCACATCACCCGACCATCACAGATGCTGCAATGTGTGTGGGAGAGGGGGGGGGGTTGGGATGTTTCAAACCTCGATCAATTTTCTTAAAGCTAATTATTTACTTTTGATGGGGAAACAGGACATCTAGTTTATTATGCTGAGGATATTTCGGTTCACTCAAACCCCGGGCAAAGGAATGGCACCACATGCTTTCATCGTTTGTCTTACTGACTCCATGATGGAGTCATAGATTCTGTTGAATATTGCTGCTATCAACAAACTTGAATTAATTCTCTATATTGCCATATTTTGCCCTTGTTTCTTTGATTGTCTTAAGTCGGGACAGTGCCACTGTTCTTATAGTGATGGGGATCATTGATACTTTCAAGACACTCTAATGTTGACCAGGACTAATACCTCCTTTTGGTTTTAAAGATAAATTACACATTCACTTTCAGATACCTGTATTTTTTTAAAATACTGACGGAAGTTTTTTGCGCTTGTGGTCATTACAGTTTTATTACCATAGTTTCGTTGATTTAAAAGGACCTACAACTAAGATTTTGATTGCTCTGGGCCTCTTCATACGAAAGGTCAGATGACATTGGTTGAAGTAAGCATCTACTTGGGAAATTCAGCATTTTACCTTGCAGATATTGGAGTATAAAAGGAAAGAATCTCTAAAAGTGTGGCCACGTTCTTGTCAAATGCTAGAAAATTGAGTTCAGCGAGAAAGTATGCTTTCACGAGATCAGTAATGAGATGAGGCTTATACTCATCCGCACAAGTTTGGTCCCATCTATTCAGTGGACGCAATTTAAAAGTTATATTGCAAGCTAAATTAATGGAGTGAAATGTGGATCCACTTGATTATTCTATCATTGAAGACACTGTACAGGTTGTCAACAACAGTGATGCATAAAGTACGACTTAGTTAGACCATTAGTTTAATCACATGGCGAACAATCGAAATTGAGAAAAATACATTAAAACACTCACCAAATTGTCTCATTCGTCGCCTATTTTCTCTTAAATTTTATTAGTAGAGTTTGGTGCTTCTATTTCTCTAAGTCACTTTATCTACGCCATACTTTCTAATTTTCAGCCAACTGTCTCTGATTCGAGCATTGACAGGAAGGGACCGACTGATCAACGCGATTCCGCCATCCCGAAGACTGAAATCCCTGGTAAATACATCATGATTGGTTTAATTTTATTCAATTCTGTGAACCCGACAGTTAGTTAGTTAAGTGACAAGGCATCCTTGAATTAAGAAATATTTGAATACCAAATAGGGTAATTGCCTGTTTTATTAGGTGGCATGGTTCCAAATACGCCCCGCCTTGTATAAATGGACTAAAGCAGCCACAAAGAAAATTATCTATTTATGCTTTCCTAATCGATATTTTTCAATAAATGAAGCCTAACTTTTTTCAAAATGGAGACAGTTTAATAAACTTTTCATTATTTCGAGATCCTACCTTTTAACTTTGAGTTATAGTAAAAGATGAATTTATAAAACCTGTTTCAGCAGAGTCGCTTAATTTTTTTATTGCATTAATGTACTAAAAAGTCAATGAACTTATAATAATACCTCAGCTTGAAAACGAGGCTGACCAGGTGTGATGTTGCACTCATTAGCCGTAGAATGGAATGTTGGGATTGCATGATGAACAATGGAGGTTAAGTAAACATTGCAATCAGTGTGAGCCTGAGTATTGGCGATAGGCCCCATTCCATCCTCTTCTCAGGGAAAAAGGTGTTCAATTTCAGGTTTCTAACTGATTATCTACTATACGCGCATTCACTACGAGCAAGGGACTCATCCCTTACGACTTTATCATAGAGTCATGATTAGGGTTCTTTTTCCGTCCTTAACAGATCCAAGCCGAAGAGATTCCGGAGACCAACTAGCTTCAAAAGTTAAGACAACGTAAGACCTCCTTTTTAAAGAATACCACTATATTCCCTATTTATAATTTGCACTGAAAACCTCGTAGGAAGGCTGAATCTTGTTCCGATACATCCATTCCCTCACCTTTCCTCCAACGGGACTCGAGCAAGCTCGCTGTTGCTTCTCAGTCTCGGGACCGTCCACCACTCAATCGTGCAGTAGAGGTAGATGACGAAAATGGAAGTAGTAATCTTCGCGTTCAAACGTCCTCATCCCTTGAGGATTCAACAGCACAACTTCGTTCCACCGCTCCACGAACAACCTCTGGTACATTGTCTTCACGTAGAGTCTCTTCACTTCGCGCTAAGTCACCTTATGGTGGCGGTGGTGGTGGAGTTATGGGAGCAGCAACCATAGCAGGTGAAATGAATTCTCAGGCGGTATCTGCTTTAGCTACTGCGGCTTTGAGTACGGAACGGTGTCCTTGGTGTCAAGTCGTACTCGAAACACACGATGAGACTACTATTGGACTTGGACTGGTGTGCTTGGCTACTTTTGCTCACAGGGAACCTGGATTGGCAGCTCCTTTCCTCATCGACATGCTAATGGTTGCGGCGAGAATCGCTGGTTCAACACTTTATACGTGGCAACGATCCTTGTAAGTTACATCTTGTGTATGCGAGTGTTGAAGTGAAAATTGTTGCGTCATTAATTATTTCCCATGATCGGAAATCAGTCTGTACTCCTTTATCGTAAATTCTCTTTCACAGAAACGACGAATTTTAGAACGTTGGTAAGCCATGTTTAATGAAAGAAGATCATTTTTCAAAACGTGTCTGAATTATGAGACTCACAATATTATTACTTGTAATGTTAAAGAAATAGAATTTTTCATTAATACTAATGACCAAAATGCCTCGAATTACTGATTCTTAACGTTTTCTTTCAAATATGCGTTGTATTTGAACTCTATGACTTAGAAGAGAATGTCTTTTTAATGTGAACTTTTAAAGGGCAACCAATGAAAGCTTCGTGCTTATTTTAACCCATATATTGCGTAATTTTGCATTTTATTCATTTCATTTTATTTATAAATTCCTTGTCGTATAAACCAGCTACTTAAGTTGACCAACATTAAAGGATTGGCTAGTAGTGTTGCCAATACGAAAATCCACTTTGCCAACTCTAATGACTGAATAATTTGAAAGTTATAACTGATTTTGATGAACTGCATAGCTGGCTCATGAGATCTTAGTTACAGATCTTGACAGGTGCCCATTCCACAAGAAGCGTCGTATGATCATCAGCTAGACTGTTATTACCATAATTCCCAAGCTTATTTGAGAAGGAGTTTTTCAGTACTTACTTTGGCCAAGGAGTCAGGTCATGGAGCCGCATTGTTGAATTCTTCCATTCTCTGTATTATTCATTTATTTCAAATGGCAGACGTTTTGATAGTTATCATTGGCCCTTTAGCTGACTTCGGGACTCACAGGGGGTAGGAGGGACATCAAAGTGACAAATAATGATTCACAGATGTAAAAGAGACAGACAGGCACAATAGTAGAAAAAATGGAGAGGTGAGTACTGTGGAAGGGGCCGAATATGACATGCAGTGGGGTGATGGAAGTCAACTGCCGGTTAATAAACTTTATTTGCCGTATGAATATACGTTGCCCAGTTTGCACCAAGTGGAGGTAAGTCTATCGCACATCCCCCATTCTCTATATTCTCCATATTAACTAGAATTGACGAGTTCGCCATCATCTTGTAATCTCACGAATATTTATTTTATTACTATCCATTAAGTAATGCTCAGATATCAAGAGGATTGTAATGTATTTTCTTCTCTGGTGATACTTTCGGCTTTTCAGGATGTAAATCAGGAAAGCCTATAGAGGTATTTTGACGGCAATTAGTAGTCATATTCTACTCAATTATAGCCGACTGGTGTTGTTAACCATCGGTCAAAACAATACTTATGTTGACTAATTGTTTTCAGGAGAGAAGTAAGATCTTTTTCAATCTTCATTTCATACAAAGATTTCATTACGATAGGATGCAGTGGTTGGGGAAAATTTAATTCCGCTTATTCTATCCGATAAACAGCAACTTGAACCTTCATCAATTCATTTAAAGTGACAATATTTTATGCTCTAATTGATATTATCTTATCTGCATATTCGTTTTCTTTACTTTAGATATTGTTCGAATATTGAGTAACATCAAACGTAACATTATTATCGCTCATGATCACATCAGCGTTGCACTTGGATCAACACACAAGGATAAAAAAACAAAGTGTGGAATAGTCAAACCCTTTTGAGTTCCGTTAAGTTGCGCTATTTGTATCGTACATGAACACAGGTCAAAGTCAGTTGCAGTCATGCTGTGTCTTAGGGGCTCAAATGAAATAACTGGATGTATCCCTCCGCTCAAAAATTCTTGCTGATATTTACAGATCCAAGATAAACCAATCAGCTTTTCCCTTAAAATAAATTATACCGTTTTTTTGGATAAGGAAATTCTCTTTTGAAACTGGAATACTTTTTCCATTTTTGTTTTTTTTAGACCAAATGTCATTGTGTCAGGAAACACCGCAAGTATTGCCAGACAATTTCTTCGCTGCACAATGTATAATCTGGCTCCAAACGGTCTGTTTACTCAACTCTTTCAAACTCCAATTTCTGGTAAGCAGCTGATGTCAATGCAGCCAACACTCCAATAAATCTTATTTTTTTCCACATTAAACTGCAAGTATTTCCTAACTGTATCAACGTAAAACTCAATGCAATGTGGATTAAAAGAATTAACAAATAAACGATGTGTTTTGACGAGTCCTCTATTTATGATTTTGACCTTGTTATGAGAAGAAATCACCTTTGTTTTATCATTCACGCATTTACCATGACTCATAGCGCTTACGCTCAGCAAAACGATATCCCAACCAGAGGAAGGAAAATAAATTTTCATTGCCATTTGAAAAAAAACTCGTTAAAGTTCCTTTTATGCTATACCCACGAGATAGGTGCTTTATTTAAAAGTAATGGGAAGAAAATGCGAAATAACATATAAATTTGTTTTTTGCCAAAATAGAAATATTTAATAAATATGCGTAATCATACTTTCATCTTGATGAAAAGGACTCCAATACTTAGTCTCACTTTTATCTTTGAAGTAGAGTCTTCAGTGTGTTGCGTCGAATACTTTTTAATTGATAACATCCTTGAGTAAATCCTCAAAGAACTTCACCGCTTTTGAGATCAACGAATAAAGCAAGTGCTTTTAGTTTTTATACTTTAAAAGATTCCGCCCCGTCTTTGAAAGGGCAAACCCATTTTTTTGCTTTTAACGACTTATTTTTGGATCAATATTTGTTGCTGTGTTTACATGGTTAGGCTATTTTGCACATTAATGAAGTAATTGATTGATTTTTTCCTTAAAAATTTAAAGTTTGTTCATTGGCTTTTATTTTCGGTTTCTTAATTAGGAGAGGCTGTAATAAATGGCCTAAGGTCTTTTATTACGCTTTTTGTTTATTGTAACTAACATTGCTTAATAAAAGACTTAATCGTTATGCAACATTTTATTCGTAAATATATCAAATTACCGATATCATTTTACAGAAATGAGCCTTCAAATAAAAGATAATTACATTAGAACAATGTTTTCAATGTTAAAGAATCATAAATTTCCCTTAATAAAATAATTTTCATAATTAATTTATTAAGAAAACGTTAATTGGTATAGCATTCTAGTCATACAGAGGTGTCTTCAAAATTAATAAGTATTTAGGGTTCTTATAAGAAACCACGACTTTCACAAATAATATTTAAAGGTTCTTTATTGTTAAAACACGCAGATGACATTATGCGGTAGGCTTTCAGTCATCAGTTTTTTTGCACGTTCCAATTCCTCTTAAGGTTTTTTGACTCACTTTCAAGAAAATAAACTGTCTGCGGTGAATTCAAGTACTCGTTCGAGTGGTTTTATACTGGAATCGCAGTTTGAAATTATTTTACTCTTAGAGTATGCTGGGTGGGCATGAAAATGTTACTATCAGATGGAGTGAGGTCTATCAAATATAGAGGATGTGATGGAAGATCCCAGAGGTGTTTCCCTGCTCATCTTCATTCTACTCATGAGCTGATGGCACGGCACACAGTTCACCATCTTGGTCAATGTACTCATGTGTTTTAAGTGTAACTTCACAGCTCTCCGTGAACATGTGAATATCAAGGAAAATTTGTCCTTACTTAACTGAAGATCTGATTCAACTAGCAGATTGCAATAATTCATCATTAAAATACAAACGTTTTTTGTTTTCATTTTAACACAACGTTTAGACTTGTGTTGTCCCATTTCAATATTTGAAATCAAGATAATATCATGACATAACAGTAGGCATTTAAGTATGGATTTCAGAAGCGGTTATAGTAGTAGCATCGACAGCGTTTTAGTCAGTTGAAAAAATGAAATGCCGTGGTACGTCACAAAATGTAAAAAATATATTCGGAACACATATCCTGACTGTGTATAAAGATAATCTGAATATTTTTAACAGACCAGATAACTAGCCTCTGTAGATACCAAAATAGAATGATTATTTGGTGCTTACTTGAGGACATGCATTTAAATCGGTCTTAATTTTTAGATCCGATTCTCTTCCGTGCCATAATTTCCGTCTTGGTGAATTTTGAGGAACATATGTCCCTCTTCCATCCTCTAATCTCGACATTAGACAATTTTAACAAGCGCAAAACTCTTCCAACAGAGACTCTGAATACCGTTCTTGAGAATGTGTCGACGTATTTGGAGAATCTCCCTCGGCTGACAGACGAGCAGAAGTGGAATAACTTCATATCATCTGGATGGGCAGAACTGATGCCCCTTTTTGAGACATTCTTCCGCAAACTCTCGCAAATACGACCTCTGCCGACAAATCTTGCTGCTACACTTCGATCTATGATATCTATTCTAAGAGCGCCTACGAATTCGACTGTTAAGGTTAGACATTTTGTATTTTTTTCATTAAAAGGAACCTAATTTTGAAAAATCGGAAGAATATCGAGATGAGAGACCGTAGCGATGCTATTCGCTCACCTGATCATTTGTTATGAATTCATATAAAAATATGGTAGGTGATATTGCATTTGTTTTAAGGTGAATAGCGCGCTCTAAAATCAGCTATTTAGTCCTTCCACTTAGCTTCAATTTGATGTGATGCTGAGTTCCGATTTTACCATTACATTACTTCTAATATTTGGTTAAGCGTTATTAAACTGCACCTTAGCGAATCCAAGCTTTGCGTTTGTTCAAAGTACATCACACAACTTGTTCATCATCATAACTGTAGGAAAATTCATAAATATAATAAACTTTCATGCTAGCTCTTTTCTAAACGATATGAACATTTAAATTAAAACTATCCTCTCAATATAATGATTGAATGTTTTAATGTTTCTGGGAATGTAGCGGTCGCTTCACAAATAAGTACTTTAATAAAAATTGGTGTACTCCTCTATGGAATCTAACTAGCTGCAGACAAATGTGATGGCATAGTCATCTAGAACAAGTATTCGGAGTAAGGTGAACACAGAACCCATTGTTGAATGAAGCGTGTTTTAACATCTGCTGCAAATTTCAAGCCATGATCAGGAAGTAAGTACCACCACTTGAAAGAATGCAAATGATTTGCTAGGAGCCGCTAGCAATTCGCTGCATAGCTCGACTCACTTTCTGGAATATTTTAGATTCCTTTGTATAATCTTGATATCGTCATGCGCTCCACCAAAACTAATGCTACTCCGCACTATATTGAAGTCGAATTGACTCCAATGTTTTTTTTGTGAACTTGAGTATTAACTCATTCTGGCTGAGATATCGTTGTTTTAAGTCATAACAGCTTATACAGATATAATTAGTGTTGGAACAGTATTCCAAATGTAGATTTTCTTAATAGCCACTCAGATTTAGTGCAAAATGCAAAGAAAAAAATTGTGTAAGTAAAACCTTTGGAATATATCAAAATATAATTGGATCAAAGTGCCTAAATGCCAATAAACATTACGATTAGTAGGACTATTTAATTAAAATGCTAGAATTTAAAAGCTTTAACACCTTGCTCATATCATTTTCTTGAAGTAATCTATAAATAATTGACTTTTCTATTAATAAATGTTATTTATTTATTATTAATACAATTTTGATTAATTTACTTTAATATTTTATTTAAGTCCCACAAAAATATGAGTAATAGAGTGTTAAAAGATATTCAACTGCGAATAAAATGCTTTCGCGAAAATACGGTTTCATGTTTTTGTTTTTTAGCAAGGAGTAACGGACGCCTTCGCTGCCATTCTTCGTTTGGTGATTGAACAGTGTCACATTGACTTATCCCTTCTCATTGAAATCTGTTCGCTCTCCAACCGGACCTTCAAGGTAGGCAACTTCCTTGAAAAAAAATTAAACATTGGAAAATATGAACTATTTAAGTAAATCTACATGTCTTTACGTAATAATGCTTCTTTCGCACAATCTGTCGAATTTTAAAGTAGATTCGTAAGCGGATCCATTAAATTCGGTAATTTAAAAGTTGACTTTTGCTAATGATTCAACTCTCCAGTCAAGCAAGAGTTGTTATGGGGGGGGGGGGGAATTAATTCGTGGCATCGATTTTGGAAAGAATTCTAAAATGAGGTCTTCTTTTAAGCTGTATTGATCTCCTAAAACTGTATAATATCATTAGAATAAATTTATAATAATGAAATCTGCCTAAAATAATTGTCACAGATAAGAGAAATACTGTCCTATTTTTCATATCAACAGCCTATTTCGTTGCGGTTACGTAAGACAGATTCAGAGCTTACCACATTGAAACGACTGATCGAGTCATAAGACTCGTCACTAAATTTCAATCTATTCAAAAAACCGATTTTATTAATATTTAAAGGGTTATGTCGCATTAGATACTATTTAAAACAGCAAATGCGTATCTGAATGCTTTGTGTTAATGCCTATTCAAATCGAAACGATGACCTTTGCCACAGGTAAGCATTAGCTCTGATTTTAATATAATTTAACAAGGTCAAAGGCAGATTGAGGGAATGGTGTAAAACTTTCTTCAACTTATACCCCAAATTGACGTATGACCAAGACTAGGAATAATTTGAATATTTGAAATGCATAAACATTTAGTAAGAACAATGCGGGCGTTAATTTCTATAAATTTTGTAACTCTTTTTCTGACAAGAGTGAAAGATTAAATGATGTAAATCGATTGAAAATTATTAATTACATTTTCCCTGGATTGGTCATGGAGTCCAATAAATATAACATTTCCCATTCATTTTTAAATCAGTATTTCTAATTTGTTATAGGAGAGGGCAAAATCGCAGTTGACGAAAATCGTGGTAGAGTCTCTTCTCAGTGCTATCAAATTTCGGGTGTACCTACCAGATGAAAATCTTCTTAAAACGCTGCAGGTAGGTCTTACGCAATTTAGCTAATCCACTTGAATGTACTAAAGACTTTGGACTTACTTAAAGTCACGCACGAGTTTAAATTTTCTTTGTAAACACGGAAAATTTAGTTCGGTTACTTCTTTTGAAATTCAATTTACGCTTCTTTCTCAAATCATATTCTAATGAGTCGGAGCCGTAAAAAGCTGGTTGTTTTCTGCCAAGGTGGAAATATATAAATATATATTTATGTTTTATTCCTTTAACTAAATAGAGATTTTGTCTTCAGTTTCAACCTAATTACTATTAAAGTAGCGATAAAAAAATTAAGTTGCTCACACGTTTTCTGCTATTCTGTGCGTAGTTCAGTTTAGGATATCGAATTGTAGATTGCACAAACTTCCACTGAGTTTGTGATAATTCTTGTAGGTCTGCATATTACCAGAAATATAACACTTTAAAGAGTACACACGAACAAAGCAGTATTGAAATTATTTACAATGGCATAGTTGTCAGTCCTTTCTTAGACAAATATCATGTTGAATTTATGTTATGTAGATTTGAAAGTAAAAACAATCTCCTTTGTCATCTTATTCACTCAATACATTATTAATTAATGAAGTGACCCACACTTTCTAATTGATGCATGAACAAAATGGTGACTGTCATTCATTTCACATTTCCTTGCAGCTTGTAATCATGGATGCCGGTGGAACGCTTGAACCAAATCAAATCTCACCTGGTTTAACAGATATCTTCAATCCGCAGACCTTCCATCTCTTCTCAACCGGAGCTGCGGAGTTGATGCGACCTCATATTGTGGATTGCTTAAATATTCTTTCAGATGTTCATATGATCCGAAAGGTAAACCATGTGCACCTTGCAAAATCGAATGCAATATTCAAGTAATTTAAATTTAACTTTATCAAACATTAGCCATTATTTCTGGGCTTTAAGGTGCGTAACCATTTAAAGATTGTTCAATCAGGCAGTCGTTTTAACACTTAAATGCTAACGTATGATATTGATTTTTCGTGGGTAAAAAACAACGCTCAAAGGTGTTACCGCACTATATGTATTGCCCAAAATTATCTAAAAGGCATGCACGCATTTTAATTTTAAGGACAAGCAAGCATGTCTGTGGACAAGTCGGATAGACATTTCACTAAGAGCTTCTTGCATCTGGACTCCAACACTATCAAGGCTTCTACTAAAACTCCTATTGAAATTTCTGCACAAGCGCTTACTGTTGCACTATATTAATTTTAATTTCAAATATTGAAATGGAGTGATAAGGTTGAAATAGTGTGCCAAAATGAGGACGATTTACGAATTTTGATGATAATGCATTAGAACCTCAAGTAACTGTGACAGAACTATTGCAAATCAAATATGAGCAGGGAAACGCCTAAATTCAGATTTTTTCGGGATTGTAAATTGGCCCTGGGAGGGGTGGGGGTTGAGAATCGAGAGGTTTACGATAATATTAGTTTGAATAATAATAGTTGCTCCCAAACATATCCCCATTCCAGCCTCAAAATTCGCAAAAATTGAACTTTAACGACTCTTGATTATGCATTTGGTTAATATAGGGTGGAATTACCTAAAAAAACAGAGAAGAAGCCGCATCCAAAGTTAATTGTCATAAAAAAAGGGAAATGGATTGAAAATGGGAATACAATCGTCCGATTTCATTAAATGAAAAAGGGATAGTCCTTCACAGTTGCAATGTCGGCTAGCATTGAGCAAAATTTGTCCTCCAGTGAAATTGGGCATTGAAGTTGTGTGTTTTATCACTTCTTCCATATTGACTAGGCCTCATTTTATCGTTTGTCACTTAATCATGTTGATGGAGTCTATCTAAATGGGGAGAAACGACTTCTTGACTCAAAACAGCTATTGATTTGATTAAAATAAATTTGGTCGAAAAACTGTTTTGGCGGCTGGAAAAATTTGCAAATTATGGTGAAAATATATTAATTAGCATTGCATGCGTGATTTAAAAATAGCTGGCATTTTAATTTTATAATAAATTTTATTTTTTATCAAAGCTCAATATATAATATTCTACCTGACCACCTTTTGCGATGTTTCGTCATATTATAAAAAATCGGTGCCTATTTTAGCTATGAAACGTCTAGACATTTGTATAATCTTTTCCTAGTTCGTCAAAAATGATAAAATTTTATGGGGCCATATTCAACTCTAGACGAAATTAAAATGTAGCCAATAAGTTCGAAACTCGAAATGTAAATAAAAGTTATATAAAATTCAGACATACTTAAATAGAGTAGATGATGACCTAAAAATAGATAAGTGTCAAAGTCGAAACACCGGGAATATGAGCTGAAAATAGAACTGATCCGAGATATAATTTTTTGCCCTATGTTCCGCAATGCCAAATCCAACGACTAAGTAGAACCAATAAAGCTCAGCTTTAAATAAGAATTACGTGGAAACATCGAACAAGCGGAAACTTAAAGGCTTTACTTCATTACTCAAAAAAATTGATTTCATATAGGTTAAACAAGCTCAAAAGACGGCTGCTCAACCACTGCAATCAGTAAATCCGTCCGATTTTTGTGGACCCGGAGGAAACAATCATTGGTCATCTTCAAGTGGACTTTTCAGCAATAGTGGAGTTCAGAATCCAGGTTTCGCTTGCTCTTCCAGTGGGATGCCACCTGCAGCTGCAAATGTCCCCTCTCTGCATGAGGACACTATTGGAGCTCATCTAAAATCCGGACTTGCTCAATATGTTGCTCTTGAACTTTCCCGCCACTCAAACATAAAAGATGAAGATGTTCTTAATATTCTATCCCCAGGTCTTTTATCTGATGATTACAGCTTTGGAATTTCTGATGTTCCCTTGAAACGAGGTGGTGGTAAACCAAGACCCTCTTCATCATACGCTGGTGCTCAAAAACAGGAACAACAGCTTTCACAGACAACTACGGCCCCAAAACTATCAGGATCTCTTTCAGCTGGTGGGAGTTTTAGAAGTGCTGGACAACCAAGTGCTACCGGCAGCCTTAGTGGTGGTCGTGCATTTGGACGTGGATCGACTTCAATTGCAGTTGGAGGTGGAAATGACGGAGGTGGAAGTGACGGAGGTGGATCTATTTACTCGGGGCCGAAGGTTTCAACGACCGTTTCTCCGATAGGGACTAAGGATGGGGGCCATATCTCTTTGACTGTGCCTAATACTTCAAGCAGAAGTCCCAGTATCGCTTCGGTTTTGGCTACACCAGGAGGTGTGGGCCAGCAATCAATAATGTCCATCGGTCATTTTGCTTTGGTTCCAACACTGTCTCATTCAACTCGACTGGATGCGCCGATTTTGCAGTACCTTTCGTGGCTAAAATCAATACCTACGTTCATGCAACAAGGGTAAGGGCTATTATAGAGTTTTATTGAAATAGAGAGGTGAAATTGTGTTAACTAAACCGTTCAAATTCATTATTTTTTAGATGCGTGAATGTGCATTAGGCCCTTTCGCAATCGGTTTTTAAACACTACTTAGCTTCTATTAGAAAGAAAATTAGCACAATTAGCTTGAGTTATCAATTGTTTAGTGTTTCGTAATATTAATTTACCAGTTAAAAAATTGTAAAATTTGAAGTACCGCTATTTGATGGTGTTGTTCGAACGAGTTTGTTTTGCTTCTCTAATCACGATGTTCTATAGGCAATAAATATGGTTGCAGACTAGAACGACAAACTAATTCTGACTCGAAATCATTTATTGAAAAATTAAATCTATATGTATATTAGAATTTTTGAAGCAACATATTACCTCACAGCGTTACAAACTTCCATTTTTTTATTGAAAATTTGAAGGATAGACGCTTGACCATGGACGGCACGATTAACGGCTCAATCTGATATTTGCAAACAGACGGGCACACAAAGATAGAAATAGGAAATTTTACGATTTGTTCGATGAAATGATTTGATAGGGGGAGAATTTTCGATGAGACGATAAAGTATTGTACTTGTATTTCTTGCAGAGCTGAGTAAACATTCTTCACATTTTCCTGTTATTTTTAGACCTCGAGATTTCCTGCTGTGCCTGGAACGTGTACGCACCCTAACTTGGCTTCTACTTGGCGCCACAATGCACACTGCTCTCACACGAGATGCCACAGGACTCACTTGTCGACCTTTGCCCTTTACATTTGTCAACTCAGTAGCTGATCTAGTCAAGTTTCTCATTTCCGGGTTTCCTGACCAACAAAAGGTACTTAAACTGCTTAACTGTTCGATAAAATACCGACCCTGGCTTAAAACGAAATTCGATCAGAATCTGCTTTAATATTATAAATCCATATTCCGACTTAAATATTAAAATATCTAATGGAGAGGAGTGGTCGAGAATTTATAAAATATTGTTCATCATTGGTAGGATTGAGGATTGCAAATTTATCGTTGCATATGATATATGTAATGATATTAAAAGTGATTGTTATTTCTCACGATGGTGGCAAGTGAGAGTTTGGTGATAGATATTAAATCAACCGGATGCCGACAAAATAGCTTTAGTTTATCCAGTCTACGTTATATCGCAGAATGTGCTATTTTACATCCCAAGAACCTATAAGTCCGAATAATATCCAGTTGAACTTCAAACGCTAATATTACAGTGAAGCAACTTTTTGCTATTAAAGTCTTATTGAATTATTAAAGCGTTACTCTGTTTCTGTCTTCAGTCTCCCCGATTCTGCGGTATGTTGTGGAATCAAGTTTTGGCAATATTTGACGAGTGCCAAAATAAGGATCATTACCCCAGTTTGTTTCTAGTTTAGGCTGTTAGTCCCACCTCGGTTTCTTTCACTTACAGCCTAATTAAACCATTCTCACGGTTACTTACTTCTGATTAGAACATTGTCTGTAAGGATACCACCAAGATTGACTACTACAAGCATCTCTTTATAGAAATTATCGAATGCGTTTTAGGGAGGTAAGTTGGGCGGGCGAGCGGGTAAGAATAAGACGTAAAATACATGAAGCTCTGTTTGTAATCTTTAAGGAGGCTCTCAAATCTGCCTCGCTTGTTGACAAATAAATACAAGACTACCAACGAACTTTTGCCCCCAGTAGAAGCGCTCAAAACTTAATGACGAGTAAACAGATTGCACTATAGTAGGTGCGTTGGCAGACAGAGAGTTTTGAGATGCTTCCGGAGTAGAACTGGCCAAAAAGAATGAAGCATAATAATTTTGTTTTACGATTTCTCAAAAAAATAAGTATCGTAAGATAGCGTGTGGATGAAAAGTTAATTCAAACCTCAGATTGGTCAAATGATTTTGATGCCAACAACGAATAGAAACCGGCTTCTTATTTAAGTCCGGCAACAATAGCAGCGAACATAACGGTGATATATTGATGTAATTTGTGGCCTATTGGTTCAACTAATGTTTAATAATAGCCTGCATTTCAAGTAGAAGTTTTCAGTGCGACCTTGCCAATAATTTATTTCAAATGGCAGGCGTTTTGATAGCTATCATTAGCCATTTAGCTGACTTCGGGCTTCACAGAGGGAAGGTTAATCAAAGTAGAAGAAAGTCGAGGGGTGGGGAACAGAAGAGCGATTCACAGATGT
>UZAE01000244.1:0-28796 GCA_900617975.1 Rodentolepis nana | reverse complement strand
GTACTCACCTTACCTTTTTCTACCTTTGTGTCTGTCTCTTGTACATCCGTAAATCACATTTCTATTCCCCCTATCTACTTTTTGCGGCTTTGTCTGTTGCTTCCCTCTGTGAAGCCCGAAGTCAATCAAAGGGCTAATGATAAAGCCTGCCATTTGATATAAATAAGTAAATATCTTTCCCATTCCATCCACTGTACCTTGAGAAGGGAGATCATAGGAAATTGCAACTCCTGATGAGTAGCCACTTTGATTCTAAAAATACCATCAGAATCTTGGAGAATCGGTTTCAAACCATCGTCCACGAGACGGGTAGAAAGGTCTGGCTGGTGTTTTCATTCGAGAAACATTTTTGACAACTGGAAGTAAATTTGTGAATAACAGATACAGCAGATTGTGCTTTATTTCAGAAGGAAAACAGGAGGCGCCTAACAGTAAAGCAATACGATTCTAATTCAAGTATTTCATCATTTACTTATAGGTCCACTTATTACCAATTTAGGATTACTTCCAATCTTCGACTTCTCACTCTTCTTTTGCCTTTTACATTTCCCTTACTCTTTCATTTTCTAGCTTTGCCTTCCTAAACATAACCTCCTAGTAGATATAACTTTTTTTACATTTTGTCGTTAACCCTTATCCCACTCTATTTTCCCCACTTCCGCCTCTTCTCATTCTCCTCCATACCAGGTAATTAGTCATGCACCAGGCTTCTCAACAAAACTGTTACTCGACCTACAAATCCTTTCGCTGGGGGCCTGAGTGCCAATAGAATGCAATGGAAGAGACAAAAGCCTAATCGCACTCAAAAAGTACTTTGCACATTCACTGATCAGCTGGAACACATGTGCCTTCAAAGCGACCTCATTTCACATTTCATAAGACAAGTTAGCAGACTGCAAAAACTTTTTTTATCCGTGAATATTTCCACTAAAACTAACCATCTGCCAAGAGTTTTGAGACAAAGTTCACCGAACACCCAGTAGATCAAAAAGTCACCAATTCAACAGTAATAGATAAAATCATATTAATCCTATAGTGAAAAAAATTAGCATATTCTTGTTCTGCACATAGATATATATAAATAGATTCGTTAGGGAAAGTGAAAAAGAGGATAATCATTCTATAGGCCTTTGTTGTAGTAGACATATTGTGGGGGGAGTTTGTTTCCGCTCTCCTTAATTATTTTCTCTTGAAGGTCCTTCTCGAGTTTGTTGAATGGTCTTGAACTTATCTGAGGGAAGATTGCACAACACATGGGTGTGGCAAAGGTGATGCTAAAAGAGAAAGAAGCAAAAGTGCTTGTAATGCCAGTGCTTGAATAGGTTTTATCGGATTAAGCCAACAAAAGTGGAAAAAAAACCACATTTGAAATAATAATAATAAAAAATTAGAATCTTGGAAAGAGCTATTATTCAAGCTAGTGGAGAAAAGAATTGTTAAGCTTCATTTTCACTATTCTAATGGCTTTATATTCAATTCCTTAGGGTAAATGGAAAAAATCGAGTTACTTAATAATTACTCAATCAGTTTTGCAAAATATTAAATATGGCGGCATATATAACGAGGAGTTATTTGAACTTAAAGCTGTCCATAAAAATTATTTCTTCGTTCTTAAGTCACTGAGGATTTATTGCTTGGAAATTTGTATCGAGTTGGGCACATTCTCTTAAGATGATCACCTACCATCTTTTTACTTGAACCACACAAGTTTTGGACTTTATCGCGTGTTGGTATATTGTCAAGTTCTTAAACCCATGGATGCTCTTTCAATCACTCCTAATATTGTTAGAGTGTCTGAGTTATAACAGCTTAGAGAATGACCGATTAACAAATGAAAGGGGTTCGAAATCCAGGAATATAAATGCAGTAACTAAGCATATCGTTTCGGAATAGCCATTACCATAGATAGATAGAAAAATGTTTGAATGGGGCTTGAAAGCATTATTCCTTATCTACTTGAAGAAAACATATGAAAATACAGAGCCAAGCATTGGTGTCTTTTCAGTATGAAATGTTACAGGTGAATGATCACCACCGTAGCTTATTTGCCTTTTATATCATACTTGTTAGTTTTCAGAGCACTTCCTGCTAACCTGGATCTATATAGGTAAATACAACTCGCTAAATGAACCATCGTTTCAATTATAAGTCTTCTCTCATTCTTTTTTGCCTATATGAGCAAATGTGGTCTTGGCACAGTCCAAGTAGAAAGCCAGTAACATCGAAAAGATGGACTAAATAAGCTAATAATCTCTAGTAATAAGTCCAAAACAATCTGCTCTGTAGAGTATCCTCAGCAATATCTAGGTAATATACACGAAGTGACAGTTGATAAAAAGGGGACTAAATAGTGCATTTTTGAATATATGAAAATAAAACGGGAAAGTATAGCAATGTAATTCAAGAATAACTACTCACAGAATACCACAGAGGATAACCTGTAGAGGAGCACTGATCCAAGGATAGCGTCGAAGAACTCCCCTACGTTCTAAGGCGTCCATCAGGAAGGGAGGAATAACTAAACAAAGGAAAAGGAATGATTCAACTGAAAGTTGGCGAGATAAACAAGTAGAACACAGAATGAGCCAACTACGGCGGGCCACTACACTGATTACGCGTAAACATGCACAATTAAGCCGAGAGGGTGCTGTATGACTTGTCTGTTAGAAAATACTATTAACACATTGAAAGGAGCATGCATTTTTAAATTTAAAAAAAACATGATGAAACCTGGCTGCAATACACTACAGGCCCAAATGTTCGATAATGTAAAATGTGAAGTAACACCAGAGATCGTTAAAAATCGAACATGATTTGATTAAAAGAGCACAACATCTACGAGCTTGAAAGATTTGAGAAAGAATAAGGATAGTAGCTTATCGGTAAAAAAAATACCATAAAATGATTCCTAAACTCGGCTGCATTCGATTTCGTCTAGAAGCAAAGATATTCACCAGACCATATTTAGGTATTTAGAACAGTTAGGAGGCATATGCTTTGATGGACTTGCTTCCTCGCCAAGAATACAAACAGAAAATAAAAACATTCGTGAAGTAGGCTAACTTACCTAAGCCAGGTGAAGCCATAAGAATGCGAGAAAATGTCACTTGAGCAATAGCCACACGAGCAGTGCTGACCGATTTGCCTAATTTCTTGCCATCTTCATCAGTTACATCAATGCCTGCACTAAGTTCACCGCTGCGCATACAAGGAATGTTTATACAATTGGCCAATGCAACTGCCGCGAAAGGCACGAATCGGCCGACCAATGGTGGAAAACGCTGGAACAAAATAAGTATAATAACAAGGCTACCAGTGAGGATATTTATAAAAGTGGTTTCACATGGAACAACAAATAAAGTATCCCTAGAAGGAGGACTTAATAAATGAATTTGACATAATAAAGACATAACAGAAAGGAAACATACTGAGACTTGTTTATTGATTGCCAGTGCACTGGTAACGGCACCGGCTGTAGCCATTGCATAGGAGATACCAAGACGGCTGGATTTTAAATTTCATTATCAGAAATTATCCTTTTTTCAAAAGACAAAGAAGATATTAACTCACGCCATAGAGATTGGAGTATCTCCACTTCTGTTAGTATAATTTACTATTGCATTGAAAGACTGGTTAAACCACTGCCAAAATATCACCTCTGCGGGTGATCTATGACAAAGAAAAAATTTAGTTAAATGTTAGAAATCAGTAGAAGACACAGTAAGTGATCAGTTACTTGTAAAAAGTCAGGAGACATCCAGTGATTGTCATGTTCCCAGGCACTTGGAAAGCCATACGGCCGAGGATGAACATTTTTTCACCAGTGTCAGGATGATAAGCTGAGTCGTAGGTTTGTTTAGCTTTCCAGAGTTGATCAACCGTAAGGCCTGGAATTTTCTCACCCGCTCTGTACTTCTGAACGATTGTTTTGGCTTCATCCAACTCTTTGCTAGACTTGAGGCAATTGAGGGGGTTTGTGGTTATGAAAAAATGTTTCGCTCGGCCAATATATGTGGACTGATCGTAACGAGGTTTGTCGATGTTTATCCCCAAAGGAGCCTATGGTAGCATGACCGAATGCAATATTATTAATCATAGGTCGAAATGTATCTATTCAATCAATTGCAGTAATTTTTTAAGTAAAATGAATAAATCTAAATATGGTAAAAAGAAATCAATGAACTATATACCGAAATAACGAATGTCGTAAGATAAAAAATCGTGTTCACGCATTTACAATAATTTAAATTTATAAATCTAAAGATAATTGCAACTTCTATAAAAAATATTGTGACTTAACAACTCACCTCAGTCATGATTGAAATAAGTGAGAAGGTAACTTTTGGCAGCGATAAGCGTTACCCAAATTAAAGTGGAAACGTATAACAAAAATAAATGCGTGCTATTGGGCAACAGGTGTCAAAATAACCCATTTTAAAATCTAAAATATGAATATTTTTTATATTTTATCCATTTTTATGTCTTGGAATTTCTCTAAATAGTTTGATATTTACTGCTGTTCCTCCCTATTCAAATAATAAAATGTTGAATATTTTGACTTTTTGCTATAAAGTGTGTGTTATTATAAAGCAGATAATTAAAATTGCCCTGAAATTAAAATTCAGATTTGATATTCAACTTATAGCTTAAAGTAAACTAATGGGGATTTAGTATTTATAGAACATCAAAAGCACCCTAGCTTCGCTGTTAAAACTGTTCCTTCATTCTGTCTACCTTTAAATAGGGACTATACTATATGAAACCACAAGGGACTACTGTGCTTTATCGAGGAAAGAGGTTTATGTTGGCTTCACTGACAATTATATCAATGATCTTAATAGGTTTGTTTCTCCATTTAATTGTACCCCATTGCTACATCGCTCGGTACACATTAGGTTAGGTGTCGATTACTTTAAGTGGTTGCAGATCTGGTGAGTTTCATACGTTCCTAACCTGTGTTGTGTTTGTCAAGGTGGCCACATTAGCGTTAACTGGCTGATTTGCTGACTTCATTACAATACAACAATATTTTATTATCAAAGCCTATTCACATTGTCCTCATGTTACAACATACCTGCCGCTGAGAGAATAAAGTAATGGATAGTAAATTCCCTCGTTTATTAAATTATTTAAATTATTTCCACAATTTGTAAAATTATACTTGCCCACAGAATGAGGATACAACATTTTGAATGTCATCCGAATAGTTTAATCCAATATTGTCATGTACATGTTTCGCATAAAAGTCTGTTCACTATTGCAATTCATATATTTCCCCCACTTTTTTAGAGTTAAAGAGTATTTTTTCAATAAATATTTCCATTATGTAAATAATTATTTATTTGCCTACCGTGACAAAGAGACTTTTCAATTTCTAATAGCTCACTTTTAGTTAAACACTAAGGTTCAAGTAAAGTGGATTGGAATGAATAAAAGACAGGTCCAAAATGTAAAATGTACAATCCATTCGAATTTCGTTGAGGATTGATAATATTTATTCCATGGTTGTTGTCTAATTTTTGAAATTCGAAGATTTCGGAAGGGATCTTTTATCTTTATGATTCTTATGAGCATTTATCAAACTCTTTTAGCACTTTTTCAAATAAAAGCCAAATTACTACACAGAGTTTCTAATTCGAATAATTTTAAGGCACCAAGACCATTAAATTTTCCTCCAATTAATCCGTGTTTCAATCATTGTCATTCGAATACTGTATTATTTTTTGGAAATGCGTTAACTTATATAATACATAATTGTCTTTATTTTGCTCAAGAAAATAAATACTAAATTGAAATGAACATCACAATAAAGTTATTTTGTAAAAAATGAGTAAAATTAGGATTTAAAGACTTTTGCAAGTGTTAATGCAGAAACTTGCGGTCTATATTTGAGTTTACGCAGTAATTTACTGTGTAGTAGTTTCAACTTATAATTGGTCCGTATGCATTAGTCTTAAGGTCATTCCATCAGCGGGGTACTGAATTTCCTTTCTTCTAGTCGTCTAGTTATGTCGACCCAACGTTCTGCAGACGGAGTTGCATGTTTCGTTGTCCAAATTTGGAGTTTTTGTACTTTAGCCGGAACTGGAATGGTTCTAGCTGGAAATTATCTCGCCTTGGCTCATGTAACTTTATAAATAAACTAACGTGGAATTATCATCAGAAATCCGGATGGCTTAAATATCCTTCATTGATTATAATGATCCCTCCATTAATTGGACTTAAGGGCAATATTGAGATGACCTTTTCTTCAAGAATATCTGCAATAGTAGGTCGATATACTAAGTAATTGTATATTATCCTTTATAGGCTAATACATTTGCTAATGAGATGGGAGCAGGGTTACTTCACCTAGTTGCAAGCAATTTTATTCTCAGTTTTGTAAGAAGAAAATTTTCACTTAATTTTAAAAGATTCTTGCTGTTGTTGGTGGCGCTGTTGTTGCAGTCTGTGCGCTTCTACTTCAATCTTCTGCCTTTCAATTGAAAGAGGCCTTAATTTCCTTTTCTGTTGCTATCATCTCATCAGCATTGGCAGTTATTTTTATTGGTTTGATAGCATTTGTTTGTTTTATCGATGGATTTTTAAGGTATTTGTATGCTGATTGTAATTTATCTATGCATGAAATTTTTTATCGATCCTGATAATGTGGCGGCGCCACTCGCCGCTTCATTGGGTGATTTTTTTGTTCTTCTCATCATGACTCTTGTTGTATGGACCATCGAATCGTGTAAGATTCGTCTCATCTTCCCTACAGTTCTCTTAGCTACCTTTTTTGTTATTTTTAACTTTATCTATCCTTCTTTAACAGTTTTTGGATCACCTTTTCCAGCTTATTTTGGAATGTTCTGTTTTGTTATTATTGCTATTGGGCCAGCACTCTCTTACTTGCAAGGAAATAGAAGCGAAAACTGTTTGGCTGCGGATTATATCACTCTTACTCATTGTCTTGTTCCACTTTTGGCTGCAGTTTTACTCAGCAGGTATGGAAAATATCATTTAAATGCTTTTTTAGCCCAAATATTTAAATCTTATACTTGCGGCAGTATTAACCTTGGAGCTAAAGGATCATATCGGAGTTATAATGCAATTGATGAACAAGTTTTTTTTAGCATCTTAGGGTATATCAGCTGAATATAAACTGCCACGTTTAGCCAATTAATTTTACCAGAGTAGATAAGTTAATTACTTTTTTTAATCTCCGCTATTTCCTCTCAACTCTGACTTGATTTCTATTATGTACCTTGTCGATCGGATTCACACGTATGTTAAATGGTGAAAACTCAAACATTTAAGCTATGGAAAATATGAGCTCACATACTTGAGGTTAAGAGTCATTGATTAAAATCCAAAACATTTATCAGCCTACTCTTTTCACATTTTTCATTCACAATTGCCTATCCTTAATTGACCGATAATAGGATAAAATCTGTTCGGACACTGCTTGAAAATGTGGTGTCAGCTTTGTGCATTTACATAACGAAGACTATATCTCTGCGCAGTTCCTCACAAAGAAGATGACGTATTAGCGGATGTAATGTCAATTGTGGGCGAGGTATCTTTTAGTGCTGAAAAATTGACTCTTTATTATTTGATTCAGCCTTTATTGCAAAACCAAAGAACTATATCAATTTAGTCGAACACATCTGAATATTATAGTAAATGGATGGCAGTATAAACTCCGTAAATTCAGGTCAATTTATTCACAATGCGTTTTTCCATTTGGTAGTATAAGTGGTTGGATACTTGCTTCCTATGTCGATCTTCTCCCAAGCTTGCCTCTTCTGCAACCACCTATTAACGGTATGATCTATTTCCAGCCAGTCTTTGCATATTTCCTGGTTCTTGCATTCTGCATATTGCATTTCTGATTTTGCAGTCAGCCACTGGACTAAATCATGCAACATTTTTTTCCATGTAGGTGTAGGCGGCAACCTTGCCTCAATTCTCATCAGTCGAATGACAACCCGCTTGAGCACTGTGTCTAAACCTCTTATCACAGGTGATATTGTTGATCGGATCAATGCTGCGACTCTCTTCTCGTGTTTTCATTCAGCGACGGGGGAGAAGCAACGCAGCTGTAAGTAGTCTGTTTGAGGCTTTCCCTCTTCTCCATTTTGTGCAGTTTAGGGAAGATCGGAAACAGGCTTAACATTTGCCGACTTTTAACTTGGTCGCTTCACTTTGACCAATTTCAACTGCCTATGTTTCTCGAGGCTCATCAAAATGTCATGAAAACTATTTCAAGATTTAGAAAAATATTTTGAAAATAAGGATTCCTATCTTAGCGCCTTTTAGTTTTTTAAATGGATTTAGCCATAATTTCTATGTCCCAATCAGATTGTCATGTTTTAATTATTTATTTATTTCAAACGGCAGGATTTATGATGGTTATCATTAGTCCTTTAGCTGTCTTCGGGCTTCAAAGAGGGGAGGAACATCAAAGTGAGGAAAATTCGAGAGGGGGAACAGAAAAGTGATTCAAGAATGCAAAAGAGATAGACAGAAACAAAGCCAGGGAAAAGGTAAGGTGAGTAATGTGGAAGTGGTGGAATATGACATACAGTGGGGTGATGGTAGTTTGAAATTAGAAGTCAACTGCCGGTTAATAGACTTTTTTGTCATTTGAGTATACGTTGCCCAGGGTGCACCACGTGGAGGTAAGTCTTTCGCACACCCCTTGTTTTTTAATATAGTTTACAATTAAAGTAATTAGGTAAGAAATTTGAAATAATAATTTCATTTGTAGAAATATCTCAAAATGAATTTGAATATTTGTTTGTCCATTCCTTATAAAATCATGCCAATCCATAGGCTCTCTAATTTTACCACATAACTAAGACCTTAGTAGTCCCGAAAATTGCTGAGGTCCACTTCTCTAGGCTGCTTTGTGACCAACACGCTTAGCAAGTTAGTAGAGAAAGCCTCTCGTTTAATATGTCAGTCTAGATATTCCCTGGAGTCCATTGTCTGGTTGCCAAGGTCTTGTTTTCCTTTGTCTAATAATTATTTGTATAAATTTTTTGTACTTTTTGATTACAGGGTGGGGGTTTACGGAGAACATTACTTTTCAGAATGTGCTGTCAAACCTAACCGAAGATATTAAAAGCCTCTGTAGAATTTATAAGAATGTATTTGCTGAAGTTCATGGAAATTGTGAGCCCAAGTCAATTTTGATGATTCGTGATGATTGTTATTCAATCGTTGCCATGATGCCTTGATAAGAATCTCGGTCCTTCTGTGCTCATTCGCGCCTATTTCTTTGTTTCGGAGAAAAAAATATCCGCACTTTTTATTTGCCGCTTTTACAGTAATTACTGCTCAATTGTCTTTGAATTTATCTTCATAAAATAAATTTAATAGCATCCTTCAGGTTCTCGTATGAGACCGTCTTTTTAATGGACTTGTTTTCAGAGCCAGAGGCCATAAGTTTGTTGCCGTCTGAGCACACCCGTTGTGTAGAATGGCCAATCAAACCTGACGATTAATAAGAATGGGAAAATTCGAGTCAATCACTGGGAAGGCTTCGTGAATCTATCATTCTACCTGAATAAAGCCTTCCTAAAGGTAATTAGGAGCTATGAACTACTGACTTTGCTAATAATTTGCACCATACTCAGATACTTTCATTAAACTTGCTTACTTTTGGTAGTTCTAATTTTCTAATTCATTAGTTGGAGCGCGTTTCTTTATTTTCACTACAATCTTTAGTTTTCGAATTCCATTTATCTAAAGAATACATCTAATCCAATTATGGTTGGAGTCATTCACGGAATTGTCGGATTCTTTCCAATTCAACTATTTAATTTTTATTAAATTCAATGCTTGTTAAACGGCTTTATTTACGGTCGTATATGTTTTATTGTGTTCCTTATAACCTCATTTCTTCAAGCTAAAACAATTGTTCTCTTTATAGCTCCTGAAAGTAGTCTGCTACTTCCAGGCAGTGATGAGGACGCGACAGTGGAGAGATCAGGGCCTGCTAATTGTGTAAAGGAAACTGAAATAGCTGTAACTCAAGCGATCATGGACTCGAACACTTCAGCATGTCGTCTACTTACTCTCTGTCTGCCGATGCATTCCATGCTCCTTGTTATCAACTACAGTATCTCCTCCCTCTTCCATGAATCTTTGGGGCCTAAAGCTTTCTCATTTTCTATCGTTCTTGCTTACCTCTCCGCTGGATTTCTACAGGTTTGTTATTTAGGCGTTTATTAGGAAATGCCAAGTTTATCCTAATTATCTCAACACGCAAAATAGCCTTTGAAGGTATTTATTTCTTGAACAAAATTTACCGCTTCCAGCTATGTCTTTCTATCCCTTAGCGCATTGTTTTGAACACTTGGATTTAATAAGTAGGACGCAAGCACAACTTTTCATCACATGGAAACATATAAAGGCAAGTGGATTAAGTAGAGTAGAATTAGTGCTCTAAGTTAGCTTTTTAAATTCGAATGTTGCAACATTCGGGTTTAGTATTCTTGTTATTTACAATAGACTTCTCCGGCGTTGACTACTCTTCAATGTTCCTTTGTGGATTCATATTTGAGACGTCTAGGAGTTCATTGATAATTTTACACACTTGGACGTCTACCATTTCAGATACCCTCCTTTCTTCTGATAACGGAGCCACTGGAAAGGAGAATTGAATGATATGTCATGCATATTCCTTCATGTTTGCTTCCCTTTGAAGGTGATCTTCAATTTCATAAGTGACTTTTCCCTCTTATTTATTTTTGAAAACATTGCCGAATCTGCTAAAATCAGTATACTATGTTGAGAGCTAACCAAATTTATTCCGTTATGTCAACTCACTTAAGAAACCGTTCAATGTATTGATTAGACATTAAGGAACAGGTGTATCTATGCTCATTGTACCTCTCCACTCTTAAATTGAAGGTACTTCCAACTAAGGGTTCAAGGTTGGGTGGCAGTTGCTGGAGCTCTGATATCCCTCATTACTCCGAGATCGTCGTTTTTATTTCCGTTGTTATTTAAATTGTACAACCCTAAACGAGTGGTGATTTCACATTCGGCAGAAAAATCTATTAACTTTTTTGTTGACGATTAGGATTCATCAGTTAGAGTTCATATTTCTTAGCTTCAGGCCTTCTTGACTTGATTTGTTGGAGATAGTCGCGATAGTAACAATGGTGGAGTTGAAATGTGGAAATCAAATACTCAGCATCGCATTTTTTTTCTCCATTACATTATTAACCAACGTGTGTCATGCCTATATTCCAGACGCTAGTATAGAAGTATTTGGCATGAAGTTCTATTTTACCTGCACGCCTATGTTCACATTACTGCACTAGTTAAGTCTGGTGAACATGGATGATGGTAGACTCTCGTTATTCACTTGAAGACGTCATGGTGCCACTCTCTATCCAAGATGGGCGTTTGAAACATGAGAATTACTTAATCAATAGAATAGGCAATAATGCCATTTATATAAGAATTGTGTTTAGTGGTCTTTTTGGGAAGGAAAAGGTAACGTTTCTTAAGTATATCAAACGCTTTTGGTGTGTTCTTACTCTTTACTTGTGTATACCACTTTTTCGCTGATCATATTGTTATCATTACCTGTATTGACCCCTGGCACTCGATGCATTGTCGAGAGCCTATGAGATCCCAAGCTCTGTTTTTTTCCCATTCATCTTGGGGTTGTGATCTCTCAGTCATGAATATGTGCTGCAATACTACTTTCTCATGCACTCTGTTTTGACAATGTGCTGGATATCTCTAACAAAGTGGTACTAAGCTTCATATGCACAATTGATCTCTGATGTGTTTGCCCTTGCCACCTCCCACACCCCACCCCCCTAATTCTACTAACTTACGAGGGAACAGTCGAGTCAAATGGTAAGGAATGCAATTCTTGAATGATAGTTTCCTTGCTTACGTTAGCTCGATGTAATTTTAGCAAAGAAAGTAACTAATATTGGTCTAATTCAACAATTTAAATCAAATTGAAAAGAAAGCCGTGCCTAATTACACATCCTCTGCTTTATTACGGCTGTTTTTAATATCTAAAATAGCACGATGATTAGCCCATCGCACTAAGTGTGGTAGTGCAAATGAACGAATAAGATCTTTAGCGGTATCACATACCCACCCACCCCCCACCCCTCTTCTTTATTTGCTAACATTTCACATGCCTCATAATGAATTACAGCTCAATCTTAATGCATTCGTATTGATTTTACACGCCACCGTTATATTGAATTTCAAATTCAGTCCCCTATATGTGTATAGTGGTCAACATAGGTGTTTATTGAGCCAGAGATCCATGCTCTTAGCGACACTCTTGTGGAAAGGAATTAGCCACTCTGCCGACTACTAATGTTGGCTAATAGGAGTGGTAAAGTGTGTGAATTTCGTAAGACCAACTCCACAAGAATAGCAATGGTCTATCTTCCCTTTTTCCAATACAATAGGTTTGACAACTATGACACTAAGTACGATTTATTGCTACCGTGTTGTATTGTGGCGAACGAATTGGTGGAGTAGATCGCTAGAGTTGAACTTTGCACCACCATGGTACAAAATAGAAATAATAATGAGGTGGGGTTGAATATCCACAGAAAGGGAAACAAGAATTAGGAGGAGAGAGATGCAAGTAAAGGAAAAAGGAGTTATCGGTAGAAAGGCGATAAAATGGAAGTTGTATATTCGAGAATCTAAACATATCTATTAGTGGCTGTTTACGGGTGGGCCATAAGGCTTTTTGTAGGCATGGCGACGTAGTGATATTGTGTGTGTGACCAATGCTTAGCCAACGGTGAAGTGCCTATCAGATTTGATGGTTATTTGTGCCACCCCCCCCCCTCACATTTTGTTAGCTGCCAGTGGTGATGGCCAGGATATCCTCCCCTATCTCTGTTTGTGTTTTATTTAACATTTAGATTATTTCTCTTCACAGGTCTTTGTGCTTCTTCTATTCGCCCGACTCCTAGTTTTACGACGTTGGTTGTTTCTAGCCGGACACCAGCATCACCAAGGTGTCACCAGCAGCAGCCGTACAAGTGCAGGAGGATTAGCATCCCTAGATTTGACAGGTATCGCCATCACTACAGGGCTGGGAGATTTTGTTGGCACTGCTTTTCTCACTGCCTTCCTTAGTTTTGCTGAGGGCTCTTGAGCGTCTCATATTCTGCATTTTTCGGTTTGCGCTCATGGACGTGTATTAGGGGGACGCTACAGGGAAAATGGCTCACTCTTACTGTTTTTAATGTTTGTACTACGCTGTATGATTGTAAATCAATGAAATTTATGACGTGATTATATTGTTTTTAATTTAGATTGCCGCAAAATACTTAACTTAATCGGCCAAATAAGGCTTGTACAGTATTCAGAGAAGTTTCTGGGCGTCGGTTTTTACTAGTGGAGCAAAATGAACTTGAACAACCTTTAATTATTGGGCAGGTGGCTCAGTGTTAAGAGGACTAGGCCACAAGCCTGTATCTCCCCCAGGCTCTAGGATTTTAAGGTCAACAACCTTTTTCCAATTTTGGAAAACCGAGATGACACAACCCCATATGACATTTCAGCTATGCTTTTAGCGCTTATTTAAGATATTGATTTAGAGCGATCAATCATATTTGGTCTATTTAATAGATAGAGCACCTAGTTCTCTTTTTAGGTCTTTTCAATTAGATAAATAGGTTCACCTTGGCTGACCAATGCGATCTAAAAATAATAATTTGAAAAGATCACGCGGTTCTAACTTAACACTATTTTGCTGGGTGCACAGGTGGCACAGAGGTCATCATATGTACTTGCAAAGTCAGATGACATTGATACGATTATCATCTAGCGAGTAGAGTAATAAGTCCAAGTGATAAGGTTGACAAGTAAACAAATTGGTAATTCAAGGTTTTAGCTAGAAAGGCTTCAAAATGAAACCTCTCCACTCGGGGTACTGGTTTAAAACGCTATCTTAAATAAACTCGAGAGCTTTAATGCTTTATTATAGCCACAATTGACACAAATTTGTAAAGTTAGAGGCCACCACCCACATTTAACAAATGGACTAGAACAATTCTCAATAATATGTGTACATAAGCCAAGTCAGGAGTAGGGAGTTTATTGCATACCCAGCGTTCTGGTTAGCGGGAGTTGTTAGACTGTGCTTCTTGTGCCTTCCCTCTCTACCCAAGTCTATTACTGTGCAAATCATGCCTAAAGCGCTTGAAAACTACAGAAGTATAGTAAATGTCACTAATAACTGCCATTTAGTTATGAAGACGTTATGCATTAATCTCACCGTTCACTACTCCACTTGAAGGATGTGTTAGCATTTTTCGCTATTCCCATCTGCATTATGCATCACTACAATAAAACAAAACCTCGAAGGTAGACTAGAACCGTATTTAATGTCTTGGGAACGAGAACGACTAAACCACCCTTGTCTTTTGTAACCCCAAAACTCACCAACTTATCGACTTGCGCTTTCTCATTCATTTTATGAACCAATAAGAATCAGTATACAACCTCGGCGCGTACATTGCTCCACTTTGGCGAACGATGAATTTGTCATCCTTCCTGAAATATCATACACCCAGAGCACCATATAATTTACGCCAGAAGAGCTTGTCACCACACAAAATCCAACACCCTACTAATTTTGCCCAATAAACAACCATAGCCATCTTATTCACATAAGCATTTACAAATCGTTTTAATGAAGAAGGGCATTCGGCCTTTGCAACTTATGGCCGATAAAATACAATACACTGAAGTAAACATAAGTACAAAACAAGTAGATGCACAAGCACTAAAGATTGCTCTCTCTCTCTCTCTCATAAGGGAGAGGGATTCATGAGAATATCTTCGATTTGTGCCACAAGCGGCGAATGAAAGTCCGCTATGAGTTTTTGAGGCTTCGCTGCATTACTGCTTCCGGCCATATTTTCCAATTTTATATTGATTACCTTGGAGGTGCCTGCCTCAGCTCCTAGTCTCCACCTTCTCCGTTGATCATCCACTAAAACCACTTCAACAGTGAGCTCACAAGTCCCCGTCTTTGTTGGCAGATTGAGGCAGAATTCTGCAGTAAAGGAATCTCCCCTAACAGGGACTAGTTTATGTGCTAGGGCCTCTCGTTTACTCTTGCGTTGAAGAGTGAGGAAGAGAGAAACTGCATTTATCTTACGCAAAAGTTTCGGATGTTTAGGTGGGCGTTTCTGACTCACGACACCTATTATTTGAAGAGCTAGAGAAGTGCCAAGAGGGAGAAGGAAAGTGTCGCCACTGTTATCACTACCGCTCCTGTATTTATTGTTAGCTGAAGAGATGACATAAAGGTCAACGTTGGTCACTTGTTTGCGGAAGAAGAAAAATGTAGGGAGACAGGCGGGTGGAAGGGAGACAAGTAAGGTCACCAAGTTGACGAGAAGTTGGGGAGAAAGGGAATTATTGGTGGAGTAGTCTCGTAATGCCATGGCTTTAGCGTCGAATCCTTCGTGAGATTGAGTGGATAGCAAATGCTCTCGATCAACATTGGAGGGGTTTTCCCAATTTCTAGCAGGAGACAAGGAGAAAAGAATGCTTTCAGATTGTTTCAAAACGTAAATCATATAGCTTCATAAAATTAATATTTCAATAGGAAAAGAAATGATACTACTGGATCTTTAAATTTATTTTTATCAGTGAGGGAAGGCTTTTTGAAAATTGGATTTAATAATGCGCTACAGAATTAGAGAATTCAGAGAAATCATTTCTATAACTACTGCGCACAGATATGCTTCAGGGGTGATCGAACGAAGAAATCCATTTGATCATCCGTCTATCCTATACTAGGCGTCCTCTCTAGTGTGAACGGGTGAATAGAAAGCGCGATGTAAATATGTCCTTATTAAAAATAGAATTGGATATAAAGCGTAGTGAGTTGTAAGAGAGATGGAAATACGGCGATAGTCGGTACCAACAGTGAAGAGGAGTATAACTCTCGATTTAGCTACTGGCCACTTCTCTCATGTGGTGGCGACTTCCTATATGGGCAAACTCTGCGCTTATCTTAGCAAAGCGCTGCGAGTGTGTTTTTCATTGCTTATTAGCTAGGTTGATAGCCTACTCCCTACGTGATTGGTGAATTACATTAAAAGCGGTATTTCATTTAATGAACTTGACAATCCTTATCATTAACTACATCATAATTCCATTGTTTCGCTTGAAATGAGGACGTCTGAAAGGTATCCTTTATTAAATCCTCTTTAATACAAAACTGCCTTAGAAAAGGACGAACTTCAAGTTGTCGAACCGTATTTAAGTAGACTAGTTCTACTGACAGCGAATTTCAAGGATTACTTTGACTTACCCCTTGAAAGTCCGGCATTCCTCCAAAGTCTCAATGAAGACGTGAATTATCTCCAAAATACTAAAAGAAAGTTCATTTTTGATAAAGCGAAACAAACACTTAAAATTAAAAAAAACGAAAAACATAGAATTGAAGATGGAGAGAGAATAAATTCAAAAAGTACCCGTTGAGATGACGCAAAGTGGATGAGTCAGCATCCACACATGATTGAATAAGAGCCAGCACCCTACTTTCCATTTCCTTCCATTTGGGCACCAGAGAAACTAGCTGAGTAACAAATATATTGAAAAACGAGTAAACATTTAATGAAAGCAAAGAAATCGATTTTTGTATGCAGATACTGACCGATGTTAGTGGGGTCAAAGTGAACGGAGAATCACTTTCCTCTTTGGCGGCATTTACTTTTCTCAGGATCTGCCATCGCGCAGGCACACCGGATGAAGTGAGAGCACCAAGTTCAAAGGCCCTTCCACATAAACTGACAAGACAGTTCAGTAAGTCAGCCCGAATTCCTGTGTATTTTGATTGAAACGCATGAGCAGAACGTCCGCCTGCTGCCTAAAAGATGCAAAAAGAAGAATTTTACTAATAATTAGAAAACGAGGTAAGATTGAGAATCTGTGAGTTTTCAACACACCATGAATAGATTTCGAGCATTTGAGAATTCTTTTGCCGCAGTGCTTATAGCTGCAGACAGCTTCGGAACCCAATTTCCAGTTTGAGGTAGATCAAAAACACTATCGTAGAGGTCTGCTTGAGCCCGATTTATCTTGGCCAGTCCACGAAGCCAGTAGATATTCTTCAGATTAATAGCCTAGAAAAGTAAATAAAAGAGTGGGAAAATTGGCCTTGGTCAAAGTAGGTTTTTTCCAGATCTTTGAAAACCTACAAACAGACCTACCCTTTGAGACGGCAAGTGCTTATGGGCGTTACCCTTCTAACTCGTTGGCTCAACCAGCCACATGTTTATTTTCTCAAAACCAATAGACCATAATGCGATTTAACAGAGTCAGATAAATGCTTAGTGCCAACTTTTGTCTTCCATCAACTTTGTTTTAAGAGCATATAAATCACTAAGGACAGAGGCTGACAAAACCAACAAAAATGGCTACTTCACAGGGCGGTGCACAGACCCGAGAGATAATAAACCGCAATCCTAAGCAACTGAAGACGGAAGAAGCTATTGAGGCAAGATGGGCCCTTCTTCTCATTCTTGAACAGATTAATATTTCTCGATCCAGCTTTCTATCTTTCGCCCTCTTAAAGGGCTTTACATCTGTTCTATCTTGCCTGATCTGTGGAACATTTTGTAACAAATGTTTGCTCAGACTACTCCCCCCTTTAATTCTGTTGAACTATAGGAAAAGATGGATTACAGTTAACCTATTAGAATGCCGTACCAAACTTCCAGAAAATATGCAAAAGCAAAAGTTAACTAGATATTAAAAGTTACAAATAAAATACCGAAATATTCCCTAATTTTACTTAAGAAATGAGAACAAGAACTTGCTCCTCCTATAAAATCCAATTCATTACTTATTTACTTAGTGGCCTCAATAAAAGACACCTACCATGGTAGCCAGCTGTTCAAATAAGTCAGCAGCGAAACGAGGCTGTCTGCACACACTCGCTTTACAAGCAAGCTGATAGACAATCCATGGTTCCAGGGCAGTTGGTCCCTTTTCGGTTAGATTTCCATCAAGAGCACGAGCAAGGCAAGTTAATAAGTCAATTTGCTGTTCTTTGAGAAGAGGAATTCCATTTGCTGCAGTGAAGACAAACACACAAACTTGGAGAAGGTTGTCTGAATTCACAGTAGTTGAATGCGGTTTGCACGAATCCCTCAATTGGGATAGCAACTCTGGCAATTCAGGAAATCTGAGTAGATCCGTTGTACAAACTCGAGAAAGGAATTGACATAATAGAGCTATTCGTGGATCTCCACCTCAATTAAAATAGATAAATAATTTAACTAAAGTCTTTTTATTGTTAAAAACTCATTATAGGGGTCGGAATACTTACTCATAGTAACTTCCTTAAGGAGTTCAATCTGGTTGAGGAGGGAAACGAAATCTGGAAAGGTCTCGAAGAACATCAGAAGTTCAGAGTAAAACAGCTGTAATATATGAACAAAGTTTCATTATCGTCAAAGGAACCGACGGTTAATACAACTGTTTAGGCTGTGCAAATTAGTCTTTTGATCTGTTTTTGCCTCTACTTTTATCGAAACGCTACTTTTGAGATATTCATCGCATTATGCCACGTTCAGACACACTCTTGAAAAGAAATATGGATTCCCATTCCATTTTTGTCTTTAATGAAACTAATCACGTAAACAGCACAAATTAATAATAAAACATGAAACACGATCAAAATTCACCTTAAGCGAGTCCATCGAAGGTCCACGTTCATTGATTAGCCAGGAGGTCGACGCATTCTCGGGCTGTTCATCGAATTGGCAGGAACGAGTAAGTGAAACGACTAACATTGAAGCCACGATATCCGGATTAAAGTTCACATCGGATTTCCCACTTTGAACAAGTCTACAAGCTAAGGCGAGGGCATTGGGGAGCATAGAAGACCCGGGTACTATTTCGTAGCTCAAAGCTTGAGTCAGACAGGCTAGTATCCCATCGTCTCCTGCAAAATATAAATCATGTTTTAACGAATATTCATTTATTTATCTTATATCATCAGCTCTTTGGGTTGTAAAGATGTGATAGGCGAAACCAGTAGATATTATAAACTTGTGCCATTACAAGAAAATGTATTTTTTTGTTCACTCGTGCGCATAAAGAAACAAGTAGCGGTAGTGGCAGAAAAAAACTCACATTCCGCATAATTTTGCTTTCAAATGAAACAAGGCAAAGTTTTAAGTAAAAGAGAGACCAATCACTATTCAAAATTCGGACTATTTCGATCCGAAATCTTCAAAGCCATTTAATACAATAATTTAACATAAATCAGAGCAACCGATTCACTTCCCAACCACAAATCGAATTACAAAATGTAAATAAAGATATGCATGATAAATCCTGAGAAAATGAGGTGAATAAACCGGCGTTTCTCCAATAATTGTTTACCGATGAACCTGTTGAATAAGAACTCGAATATTTTTTAAGCAATTTCTGCAACATAAGAATCAATTTTTTTACAATATCAACAAGCTGTTCATTTAAACTGTTTAGATAAAGCAACATATTTAAAGCGCAACAAAACTGTCTCTAATTGACCGAAAAAGTAGCTGGGTGGCATTTCTGGACACAAGAACTCTTGGTGCATAATAATTGAGGAATACCTAGTCAGTGCCGGTACTGGTAGTGTTAATAGGTGCAAACGATACGACCCCAGGCAGTCTCCTGTTTTTTATGCTACCAAATTGGATAGTGTTCTATTGTCGAGAGAGCTAGATCTAGAAAGATTTATTTACTCCTGTTACTAGCATTAACCATCCACTAGTTTCCAAGTTAGAAAAAAGAGCTTTGCTTTGGCTCGACTGTTGCTACAATGACAAAGATATCTTGAAGACCTGATCTTGATTAATGATTTGCAATAATGACGCTTCATTTTGGTGTCCAAATTTGTCTGCCAATAACTATGTAAATAATCGTGCCTTGCAAAATGAAAACGGATCCAACGGAAATCAACCTGGACGCACGTCACCTCCTTCCACTGTGGGAAATGCCATAGGTTCAGTGCAATCATCGATCGAATAGTTACTTTGACCTCTTCAGAAGACCAAGGAAAAGGCAGATCTAACACACAAATGTATGGATAGCCAACTATTTACGAGAAGCAAACAAAGATGAATATTTCTCCTCTAATAAAGATTAAACTAAGAATTAGTTTCAATTATTCATGCAATTTTCAGGTTTATTAAAATGAGCTAAATTAGGGGTCATTGTCTTGCATAATTTTAGGGATAAAGCCTAGCTTCAAAGCATTTGTGTATGCTTATTCAGCCGGGGATTTGTGAAAAGTTAGGAAGCCAATTAGTTCACAAAGCACGCATTTCGAAACAACCGTGAATAGATAAGCAAATAAGTTGATCGTGGTAATAAATACCATGAAATGGAACAGTGGAATTCTCAGAAGTCAGAAAAGAAACCAAATGATTCAAAGAACGACGTTATGGAAATAATTTAGAAATAAAAAATCAACTGACAAGGTAATGACCAATTTTTAGAACTTGCTTTTCGAACAGCTTCGGAACTAGTCAGTTTAGTATTTTTCTACGTCTTATTGTAGACATAATCAGATGGCTCATGATTCATTTGTTAATGGGCATTTGAAAAGAATTAATTTTAAGAAATTCGAACGACTAGACATGTTTTTTTTAAACCGAAACCGCAAAGAATATGTCATAAACTATTAGAAAGGCATGACATACCTCCCAGCTTGTAATCTCCGAAGAGAATATTCACATTCACGGATGAAGTCAAAAGAAAGAATATGATAAGAATCGTTTCCCTCTCAGTAATCGCCGTTTCAGAGTCACAAAAGATCTCAAAAAGTCTCTAAGGAAGATTGACTTATACTTTAAAATCCAACCTACCTTTGTATGAGGTGGAGACCACTGATTTGGGAGTTTATCTGCCAAATTCAATAGACAAGCAAATAAGTTGGCCCTAATTTCTCCATCAGAACTAGTTTTGATAAAATCCAACAGAAGATCGACTTGACTTGAAGTATTTAAGGGAGAATGGGTTTCCAGCTTAGTCAATGTTTCAGAAATGACAGTCATGAAACTGCCAACTTTATGGGATTTGAGCATCTCGATCAAATGTCCTCGAATCTACTCAAGAACTATTAAAAGAAAATAAATGGCATACCTCAGGAAGAAGGATAGGACTATGATATGCGAATTCCGCAAGGGGTATGAGCTTAAGTTTGTGATCGGGGCTAAGAGTATTGATTTTCAACAGGTCGCATAAAACAGGACAAAGACTTATGACAAAAATCCTAAATAAAATCGAAGGAATTAAGTAAGCGGCACAAGTTACTTAGAAATAGCAGCATAACTATACGCAGCTGAGATTGCAGCAGTTGATTCGGTTTCGGAGTCGGAATCAATCCGGGAAATGACGAAATTGTGGATACTGATATTGTCCTTGAAAGCTCCACTCAACACACCAAGAAGACTGCAAATCAAGACTTATAACGTTACCATACCTCAGATATTGAGCTCTAGAGTTGGCGTTTTGGTTTTTATATATTGGCATGCATTTCTCAACAATATCATCAGCTATTGTCAGTCTAAGAAGTTGATTTCGACACTCAGCACATGCCCTCAAAACACATGAACGCAAATAATCTGAGCTAAAAAGATAGCAACATACTACCTTAACTTACCCATTAACATATACATCAACAAGCCTTAGAAAAATTGAATTAATTACAATTGGAAATGGGTGAGATTTGATTAAATCTGGAATATTCGCAATGCCCCTACATTGCTCACCACGATTAGGCGAGCTTAATCCTGAATGTAAAGAGACTAAAGATATCAAACCTCTATTTATTTCCACGAGTTTACTAGAAACATCTTTACTAAGAGATGTTTCATCCGCCATTGAAAATAAGGCGATGAACTACAACTTATTAGTGCACAACGACCCTAATATTAATAACGAAATGATAGAGACATGCCCAAGGCAGCGCTTTAAATGGCCAATTGAGGCGTTGGCAAACATTCTTTAATCTCACTAAAAATATCGTTCTTAAACAAAGATTTTGACTTATTACAATTCAAAATTGCAAAAACTAAGTAATAATTTAAGTCGAACAAATAAGTTCTCTAAAGGCGGGCCTTGCAACAAAATTAATTGAAAATCTGCTCATGCTCATAAAATCAGGCAGCTTGCTGATTAGATCTTTGTACATTGAGTATATTTGCAAAAAATCAAAATGGTTTTTGTTTAAAAGAGAGATTTATGTTGAAAGTAATTTGGACATTTCGAGCTGTTATAAGCATCAATTTAAACCACTATAATTGATCAATGCATATTTGTTTTTTATACAATATGCAAGGAACGTTAGTGAACTACACATGCGTTTTAATAATTAATGAAACAATAATTAAATTACCAGTTGTGTATTTGAACATATTCTGATAAAGAAGAAATGATAGCTCATAAATAGATAAAATTGTTAAAAATTGGTTTGTTGATTGAAACACTTCAGAGGTGTTATCTTATTTCATATCAGTCACATTATTTTCCTTTTTACATTATTGCTCATTTCCTCATCTAATTACTGAAGGCAGAAAAAACATTACACTCAGACCTGTCTTTCAACGTTAGTACCCTATTGATTTGCTAATGGAACAAAACATCATAATAATTCGCGCGCTTAAGTTTCTGTTGGTAGCTCGAATTTCGAAGTAGAATTCATAATTATAAAGAGACAAGCAAATACTGAATATTTCTTTATTAACGTCAAGCGCAATTAGTTTGACAAGAAATTAGCAATATAAAAGTTAAAATACTGTTAGTTTAACCCTCATTAATTTATTCTGATTATTCATTAAACGTAACGAAATGTTAACCTTAGTAAATTATTTAGAAGGCAGATGAACAAAGAGCAGCTAATGTTATATTCTCTGTCTCTTCCTCGAGGGCTGAATAATATTCATACATAGAAATGCCTAAAGTGAGCAAAACTGTTTAATTTTTAGTAACGTAATAACAATCCTATATATTGATAAATAAAAATCCAGAAAACAGTAACTGGCTTGTTTTTAAGATTTCATATACTTTTGTAAAATAGATTTATGCTGAATTTGTTTTTATGCTCTAACACCATCAATTGAGCCTTCGGTCATTTACTATACATTTTCAATCTTGATTCAGGATGGGTCGGGCCTGCGCAGAATGCCTACGGATGGTTCTGGTTATCTACAATTTTGTTCTAGTTGTAAGTAACTGCTTATTTTTTATTCATTTTCTGAGAAACTTCTGCATTTCTATCCGTCATTTTATTAGGAAAAAATACTCTTTTTTGGTTTATACTATAAATCAACTGTCCATTTAAATAAACGTGAAGTCACCTTTAATTTTTTTCTATTTTTCCTCATTTTTTACTTTTTGATATGCCTAGAAAAATAAACGGTAGTATGCTAGTTTGTTATTGATTGATAAACTTTATTGACTTGACTTTACAAACGCCGTTTTTTTCCAATAAATGATAAATTAAACCACTTATTGTGTATTAGAATAGATGGCTCATATTTCTGTGTTTATGATTGCTTAATATTTATGTTTTTTAAATTGAGCTTTATATCCTTTATGATATTTCTTAACGTATTTAACAATTACTGCAGTTTTTCATGTTTTAATGGCTCATTGGCACTTTGGTATAATTTTTTGAAAATAAATAAAGTGGGATATTTTACAACACAGCTCTTTTCGTTAAATTATTGATTTAAATAAACCAGGTTTTCATATTTATTCTCTCATTAATCTCGACTGTTCGTCGTTACCTTTACTTTTCTTGCTAATCCATTGAAAGCGGTCTTTTTATTGCCTATCAACTGCTTCTTTACCTGCTATCCTCGGCACCAGTTCATTTTATGAACAAGTAATCACAAAAATTTCCTATGGCCTTGGTAGAAGCAGGTGAATCGGCGTTGACCTTTTTAGTTACCCCCCCCCCCCCTCCGTCAATTCTGTCCCCCCATCACTTGCTCGTCTTTTGCCTCGGGGTGTCCGATGACTCACGCCTTTTACGCACGTGCCCGCGTGCGTATGGCTAGCAATTCACAATACATCGCTACAGCACACATCTCATCCCTTCCTCCATATGCGAACACACGCGCAATACACACACATCTTTCCCACTTTCTTCACTCTTTCTCTCATTTGGTGTCCACGATCTTATACCTCTTTTTCAAATCCTATTTTCTGGGAGCAGTTACGCTACACTGTGCTAGCTGTTGCTATTCGATCAGTGCCTTTTTGGTGTGATCGTGCACTTTCGTAATTTGGACTTTTTATTAAATCTAATCTCTAAAATATTTTCTTTGGCATTAATTCAAAAAGGTTCGGTATTCATCTGTTTATCCGTTTTTTTTTCATTCTAGATCTCGCCTAAAATCTTGAAAACCGTTTAGGTATTTTGCAGTTTCTTGATGGATGTAAGTAGGTATAGCCCGGTATGATATCAGAGGTACTAGTGGACCTTGTGATGGTCGGTTAGATCGTCCACTTTCAATAACCTTCACTAAATCGGAAGCAAGAAAAGCTAGTTTCAAAAGCTAACTGTTCTGATCAAAGTCATTCTGAATTAAGTGTGTAGTTGGTGTATTATTGAAAGGGGGGGGGTTGTATTAGTAGGGAGGACTATGAAGGGTTAGTATTGATTTTTCGTAACACATCAGTACATAAGATTGATCATAATTGATGTGATTATTTATTAATAGGCTTTGTCTTTCTTCATTTAAAGTAGCTTGACATAGTAACTCTTCTATAAGAACAACCCGATTTCAATTTGAATGCAATATGTAGTATTTTCACTTTATCCATTCAATACTAAAACCTTTATTTACACTTTGAAAATTACAATTGGACCAAAGTCAAGGAAGCTATGTTATATTTATCTTAATGTTGCAAATATCTTTCAAATATTCCCGTATAATGCGGATGAAGGTATAAAGGAAAGCAAGAAGTTCTTTGAGGAGTTGGTACAGAAAGATTATTGGGGGTGGTTTGGGGGGGGGGTAATTGGATGAATAAAATAGGTTGTTTCTTTTTTCTAATTTTGATATCTTAATCGCTTTTTATGGACCAGCAATTTGTTCTTTACTGATAAGTCTTTACGAACCTTAATCGAAGTCAATATGATCACTTCCTCCAAGGCGAGTTGCTTGTTCGCCTTTTATTTACACTAAAACTTACAAGATTGTAGGCGTGCAAGCGTTTCGTCAGCTCAGATATACCGTGTCGTGGATCTAGCGTATAAAGCTCTTTATTCATAAGTGTTCTGTATAAATAAAATTGGTTAAATATAAATTCTGATATGACTACCAGTGATACAAATTATCGCATATTCCATATACTCGATTCAAAATGCTAAAACAATTATGAGAAGTTACACTTTTTGCCTGCTGATTTTTTTCCAAAAAATTCGGTGTACCATGATCCAGTCTGTCCTCCTTTTCAGTCACTTTATTTCACCCAGTTTGTTTAACAAGAACTTTGTTGTTTATTTTCTTTCTTTGGCCTCCTCACCACCCCCCTCCGCAGTTTGACAATACTGTACTTAGTCACTTCCTGGTTGAGGTTTTACTACTCCGGCCAAAAATTTATCGACTCTCTTCTAGTAAAACAAACTGCGCTAAACCCTTCTCACTTCGTATTAACGTACTCTAAACTTGAGCAATTTCTAGTTCCTACTTTTAACCATTAACCTACTAGACCGTTTTCTCGTGCTTCATTTCGAGAACCTGTTTCTTTCGCTCAATAAATTATATATTTTTTAACTAATTACTTCTTAAATAACGTGTTAGTCCTGGCAGATTAAGGGGGGAGGGGTTATCTGTATGGAACTCGATAATCAATTTGCACTTTGCCCAACGTGCGTCATTTTCTGATCAGGCAAAACCCCTAATTAAAAATGCCATTAACTACAGTGTCTATCTAACAAAGACTAGCGCATAAAGTTATTTGCGTAAGTTGACGCTAAGCTCGAGTGAAGTGATTGCCCATTCGATTGACTCAATTCGAAATTTTCTTTTGTTTTTTTTGATCAGTGGCTTTGGAGTAGTAGCAAATGCCATCTCCAAGTATTGGATTGGGTCCTTAAATTGAAATTTCATCCCCAAAACTGCTATAGCTTATGTTGTTTACTGTTTATTAGTTTGCCACCTCTCCCTCATGGGTAACATAATCACAGCCTTCATAAAATATAAACTGGTGTAAGTGTTTACACGCTAGTTATGATTTTTTGCCTGTTTATCTCATGTAAAAACAATATGGCGGAGTTTACGCCCATTGTTCTTCCTCTACTATTCCCACAGACTAATCTGGTATTTGGTATTCGATCTTGGTTAATGCGATAATCTTTTTATTAATTACTAAATGTCATATTAGTAACAATGTGCTCTACTTATCAGTTGATTAGCCCTTTGTAGTAATACAATTCCAGCATCCAACATCCCTGAAGGAAGATCGATTTCAGGAATAAAATAGTCGCTGTTTCTTAGTCCTTACATAACTAGGCAAAATGTTAAGGCCACCAATTCGTGATTTATGGCAAAGCTCAAATTCCAACAAATTTCACCCACCTTGGCTTTATTTCTTATCTACTTTTTCTTATTTCAACCTTCTTTCATTGCTTTATATTCTTGTCAAAAAAAACTGTTATCTCATTGAATTACGCTACTGATACTTTTTATATGAAAAGTTTATCTCGTTGGCGTTACGACGTCTTCCGACGTGTTTAAGTGTCCTAATCTCAATTCGATTTGCAAGAAGACGCTAACTGAGGGGCAATGGGAACAATTGCAATTTTTACACACAGGCTTTAATTGAAGTTGTTTCTCAATCTATCCTTTGGCATCTCTATGGTGTCGCCTTACCTTATACATTTTAATTTCATTTATTCGAATTCAAAAGTATGCCAACTTGCGGGTTTTTTTAACTATGATTTCCTTTAAACATTTTCAGTTGATAGGCCTGGTAATCCTAGGCTTTGCAGTCTACGCCTACATTGAACCAGTGGCGCAGGAATTGATCGAGGTCTCTAATCGTCGCACCATAGCGACAGTGGTTCTTTTTGTGCTGATGGGTCTGGGTTCGCTGACGCTCATTGTTGCCCTCTTTGGCTGCTGTGGGGCCTATCACGAATCACCATGCCTCCTTGCCACGTACTTTATCTTCCTCATCCTCATCTTCGCCATCCAACTTTCTGGAGCTGCGGCTGGATACTTTTACAAGGAGAAGGTGTGTGTTCTTGCCCTAATTTTTCAGCATCGCTTCATTGGCAATTAAATTAATAGCGGGAAGAAGGCTTAGTTGTTTCCGCTCACTACCGAGTTGTTTAAACCACAGTTATTATGAGGCTCTGTCAACTCACTGAATTTTTTTCATTTCTATTTATCATACTTTATCAGTTATAGCATTTGAAATTTAGCGCACTATGCACTGTTTAGTCTAGCTGACGGATCACTTTATGGCTTTGCATTTCATCGAGATCCGTATGTGATTTTAATTTATTTCAACACTGCCTCTCTTTAAACAGATCAGCTTTGAGATATATTCTTTTATGCAACCATTTTTAAGTGCTGCTAAAGACAAATCAACAAGTTTGGAAATAATTTTTAGGTGAGTATTAAGCATCTGAATGCGTTTTAATCGGATCAAGATGTTGGGGCGGACTTTATTGCAATTATCATTAGCCCTTCGAGCCACACAGAGGGGAGAGATATCGAAGTCAAAATAGTTGAGAGGTGGAACAGAAGAGTGATTCCTGAATGTAAAAGAGTTGGACAGACAGACACAAAGGCAGAGAAAGGGTAAGATGAGTACTGTAACAGACACAAAGGCAGAGAAAATGTAAGATGAGTACTGTGAAAGTGGTCGAACACGATACACAGTAGAGTTATTGTAGTTTGAAGTCAACTGCCGGTTTAACGGTGTTTTTGCCGTATGAGTGTACGTTGCCCAAGATGCTCAACATGGAGGTAAATCTCTCGGACACTCCACTAGTGCGAAGATAGAGATTGTCAAAATATACTTGGGATTTTGGCAAGACTATTGTTTCGCCTCGTCAACGTGCCCTCTCTTGTCAAAACAAGAGAGTAGATAGAGGGCAAAAACCTTCCCACGTAATTTGAGGATATGAAAGTTGCAAAGGGGGGTTAACAGTCTCCTTGAGGAAACGGACAACGAAATGTTTACCCGGTACAGGCAAGGGTACTGGCTTTTTGAAAACCCTATTAGGCATAGTTTCTACTAAATATTTTGTGTACTGTTGTATTGAAAGTTATTCATTTCATTGCAAACGAAAGATATCGAGATTTAAATGTTCCATTTCTAAATTCCCTTGGCATCTGGTTTATTAAAAATTTTCGAGCGAACCATGTTTATGAAGAACTGAGCTTCTAATAAAATATAAAGCAGTAATTAGATTAGAACTACTCAGACTATGCAAAAAAATATCGATTATGCTGTCAAGTAATAGTTTGCTTACAAAGTAGAGAACTTTGAATTATGATTTATTCTTTTAACAAATATTAGATTAAAGTAGCATAAGCAAAATGTTTCTATTCGTGAGACTAATAAATTAATCCATGCATTTATTGGCATTGCTACGAGGATGAAAAAATTTATTTATTTATTTATTTTTTTCAAATGGCAGGCGTTTTGATAGCTATCATTAGCCATTTAGCTGACTTCGGGCTTCACAGAGGGAAGGTTAATCAGAGTAGCAGAAAGTCGAGGGGTGGGAACAGAAGAGCGATTCACTGATGTAAAAGAGG
>UZAE01000243.1:0-28816 GCA_900617975.1 Rodentolepis nana | reverse complement strand
GAGGTGAGGCCTTCTTTTATTCCAGTTAGAATTCCACTTGCAACTTGCCTGTATTTAGGTAGAAGGTACAAGGTGTAACCTGGGAATTGGTAGTTCTTCAGTTTGTCACCCGAAAGGTTTGCTTCCATAATTGTGAAAATGTCTACATCATAGGTTTGTAGGATTTTCTGTACTTGGATCTTTTTGTCCTGTGACATCCCTCCAGCATTCCACTGAAGGAACTGAAGACGTTGTGATTCGCCCTGACGAGGGCGAATTCTCTTATAGCCTTGTTTCTAGCTAATCATAATAAATCGAAGTCAAATCAAATTTTGAGTGATAGACTTTTTTGCCGTACTAAGATACGTTGTCCAGGGTGCACCACGTGGAGGTAAGTCTATCGCGCTAATTGCAATTAGGCTATTTGGAAAAGCTGATTTAGAAAAAAGAGAATATAATTCGAAGATTGTGTTGTGGGATTGGGGGAGGGGGTGGGAATTGTATAATTTGTTAGAGATTTCACATTTAGCAGGTCGAATGGGTAGAAAATTTAATTAGTTTGCGTTTATTTATTGAACAATACTTTGTAACTTTTTTTGCATCAAATTTATCATTTTAAATTGAAGACGGTATTTCAAACTGAAGCGTATTAATTACCTCGATGTATTTAATGACTTTAGTAAATAGAAATTAGATTTTCACTCTCATAAAACAGTGAATTCTACAAATAGATAAATGCAATGTATGCTTCTTCCCCACACCAGGGTGTGAGTTAACCTACTTAGATACGAAAATCAAGGAGCTGGTTCCAATAAGTCAAGTGATTCAATGGTAAATTGCTCATGCATTTTCGTGTGAATTCTCTGCCAACTTCTTAATTCCACCCTATACTTCGATATAAGCCCAAACGCGGGAAGCGTTGTTTTGACAACCCTGTGTTGGTTGAAGTTTGAAATGGAATTCGATCAGGTGTCCTTTGCACCTCATGACTATGCCTGACTCAAATAAAATTGAAGAATCCAGAGAACATATTCTTTCAAATTTAGTCGGCAAAATTTTGATTTAAATTCAGTTCTTAATATGGTTTGTGTGTACAGTATTACAAATTATGATATTCCAAAACAGGATTATGGTTTTATTTCTCTGAAATAGGCTTTACAAATAGAAGACTCCAGTAGAAGGAAGCGTCACAAAAGGTACGATTTTCGAATATCTGCTCATTTGTTAAGCTCTAATCAGATTAAATTTTTAAAACATGTTTAAATTGTTTAAAATATTAAAATTTTGCTAAAAGTGTTGTGCTATGAAAATTATCACCTTTTATAAAAGTTGATTCGAAGTGTATGCACAAATGATTGCAAAATATTTAAGATTTTTGATACCCCTAAACGTTTATTGATCTTACCGACATTGAGAAATCCAAAATATTTTTTTTTAAATAATAGTATTCTCATTAAAAGTACTAGCTTTTATACTAAAATGAAGTGGTGTGCGATAGACTTACCTCCATGTGATGCACCCACGGCAACGTACACTCATACGGCAAAAAAGTCAATAAACAGGCTGTTGACTTCTCACTACAAACTATCTTGACACCGTTGTATGTCATATTCGACCATTTTCACAGTACGCATCTTACCCTTTCTCTGGCTTTGTGTCTCTCAGTCTCCTTTACATCTTTGAATCACTCTTCTATTCCCCCCTCTGGACTTTTTCACTTTGATATTCCTTCCCCTCTGTGAAGCAAGTAGTCAGCTAAGTGGCTAATGATAACTATCAAAACGCCTGCCATTTGAAATAAATAAACAAATACTAATATGAATAAAGTGCTTCTCAACAAGCCTGGAATATAATATGAAATAGTTTATCATTTCACTGTAAAGATACTAAAATTAGAGAAATTATGAGCAAAAGTCTCTTATTGATTTCATTAAGAGTATACAATAATATTATTATCGAAACATTTTGCCTAATTAATCATTAAAAGGAAAATGAATCGGATTACTAGGGCCGATCAGTCTGAGTTAAAACAAAATTGGTGAATAAATTCTTAACACCAAAGACTTGTACTTACCTCAATTCATTGGAAAAATTACCCTATATGACCAAACTAAGGAAAACCTTCTAATGTCTGTCTCCCCTTTAACCTTCCACTTCTATGTTTGACAACCATTTTATTAAATAACGCATTTTCAAAAGAGAATTGAATTTTTGTACCTCATAAGAAGGTAACTAGGTATTGGAAATGTGTGTCTGTCGATTTCATTCTTTCGATCTTAGTACAAGCGCCATGGAATTAATTATCGTCTGAGTAAGATTTATTAATGGTATTCATTAAAGCAATATTTTGAAACTCAGAGAACTTACAAAAATACGCTCAACATACCAACAACTTTAAGTTTATTATTAAAAATGCCATGTAAAATAATTCTATTAAACGAAAAGCCTTCTAAATTATTTGGTAATGATTTAAGTTTGCAAATTTTAAATTTCATGGGACACAATCTTTTTTTGTCGCTCTGGACTGCGACACATTGAGCAACGAATTACATGTCTGAATTTTGGGAGCTTATTAATGAGCCTAATAGGAATTAGGTACTTCCAAAAATTTGGAGCAATCTTACAAAAGAGCGATGTTAATATCGATAGATTAATTTTTGAAGAGTGTATATCCACGATAGGTTAGTAGCCTTAGGGCAAAGGCAAATCATTATGTCATTAAGTTTAACATTTAACAAACATTTGACCTTTCTTTCTGTAATAAAATTGATTTGAAAAAACCACAACAATAAAATTGAATTTTGATGTAGTTTGTTGTCAGCCACTGCTCAAACGATTTCCGTCCCACAGCGACACACATTCTGTGTTCTGTTATTGGTCACAACATTTTGTAATCCTCTCCCACCCCTTTACCCATAATTGATCTATTTTACCAGTATTTGGCTCGATCACTTTAAACAAAATCAGTAATTTTAGGATCGATGAATTAATGGAATGACGTCACAGTAGCTTAAATACCAGTGATTCGTTTTGTTTAAGTTCATTAACATCTGTCGCTTAACGCAGCAATTTAAGTTTATAAATAATCAGGTTAAGGTAAAAAAGTGTAAAGAGCTATTCATTTTTTTACAGAAAAATTCCAAAATATCAAGAATGTACATCATATTCGCACTATTGGAGTGTGCGATAGACTTACCCCCACGTGATACATTTTGGACAACGTATGAACGTCTATAAACCGGCAGTTGACATCTTATTTCAAACTACCACGACCCGACTGTATGTTATATTCGTCCCCTTTCACAGTATTCATCTTACCTTATCTCTACCTTTGTGTCTGCATTTTTTACACCTGTGAATAACTCTTCTGTTACCCCCTCTCGGCTTTTTGTCACTTCGATGTTCCTCCCCTCTGTGAAGTCCGAAGTTGACTAAAGGGCTAATGATAATTATCATAGAGCTGTCAATTGATATAAATAATTAAGTAAATTTTTGCCCTATACAAAATCGTGACCACCTTTAAAATTCACACTCTTATTATATAGTATATATTAAAAATGAATTTATAAGTCGAATGTCTTAATCTTTTGTGCAAAATCAGTGTAGTAAGTGTCGGGATAATTACTAATTAGCCAATTCATTAGACAAACAATGGGGAAAAATGGCTTTGAAGCTCGATTTTAACTAGCACATTCCTACTTCCTTCTCAAAACTTTGTCTGAAGTTTTTCCGCTATAAATACACCGAAGACCTCTAGACTAGAAATGCATTTTCATTCAAGCAATCAACTTTCATATATTATTTTTGTAGTTTATTTGGTTCAAAAATGTCTTTCTATTATTATGACTCATGCAATATTGTATTGATCAACTGGCGATAATGATATTCAACTTAAATTTGTTGAGGGGTTTATGGTCATTGGTCATAAGATGGAGATAATAAATGAGATTAGAAACGTAGATTAATCATTTATGTGCTAATTGTGTTGAAGTTTCGAATGACCAATGCCCGTACCTAGAATATTTGTCTTCGCAGCTAATTGAATTTCAAATGGTCCAAGGATCTTCTCTGACAAAGTGATAAATGCTAAGAGCAATGTAAAATGATAAAAAACTAGTATACAAGTTAAAAAACTTACAAAAATCTAATTTGATTCAATGTAATTTAATATTCATTTATTTATAGTAAATGACAAGCTCTGTGATAGTTACCAATAGCATTTGGTTGACTTCGGGCTTCAGAGAGGGAGGAACATCGAAATCACAAAAGTCTAGAGTTATGAAAGAGGCAGACACAAAGGTAGAGAAAACTTTTTCAGTTTATTTTCGATTTATATACAACACTGGCGGTTGAATGATTACCTATGACAATTTTGCTTCCACTGCTAACTTCCTCTGATGTCAAAAGCTGTTATATATTTCCCTCATAACGAGGAGTGAAGGTGCAATTTTTTCAAAGAGTATGATTTTAATATCCCGCCATATCTCCAGCCCATTTCCTCACGTCAGAATGATATACAACGTACTCTCCGTACTAGTAAAAGGGATATATATGCATATATACATGCACCAAAAAATCATATTGCTACAATTATTTGTGCATTGGGATAGCTTACAAAATCGAAGGTTTTGCGATTCTTAGTCTATCTGAAAGGTAAATCTTGCCTTATAGTGCGTTAATTCTGCATATAAAGCCGATGAAACAAAGCCTAAAAGCCTTTTTGCCAATGAATAGATAAACAATGGCAATGCCTTCTGCTGGTTTTAACGAGTTTAATGGGCTTATCGCCAGGGATTAGTTAAAAATAGAGCTGAATTGCCACTACCAAAAATTTGAACTATTTTAGATTTTTGATCACCTCCCTCAACTAAGTAGGGGGAATATGTGAATAGAAGACTACATAAATATTGGGTGGGCAACTAAGTCATTGCCGTTTTTGTTGACAGATTCCCTCTATACTTTCTTTTGTTTTGTTAACGTGGCCAGAGCATCTAACCTATATTTTTTTCTTACTGTATGGACTTCTAGGTTAATTAGTAAAAAATTTCTTTTTGTTTAGTTCTTTAGTTTTGTTTTTATCCCAATTTAAAAATGAAAGAACAGGACGTGCACTTCCGACACATTTTATTGTATTACTTCCGAAAAGGCAAGAACGCATCACAAGCACACAAGAAGTTATGTGCCGTATATGGAGATGAAGCCTTAAAAGAAAGGCAGTGTCGAAATTGGTTTGAAAGATTTCGTTCCGGTGATTTTTCACTGAAAAGTTCACAACGATCTGGCCGCCCAGTCGAAGTGGATGAAACCCATATCAAGGCCATTATCGATTCAAATCGTCACAGCACAACACGAGATATTGCAGAGAAGCTCAATGTGTCGCATACATGCATTGAAAAAAAAATTAAAAACCCTTGGTTATGTCAAGAAACTTGATTTATAGATCCCTCACCAGTTAAAGGAAATTCATTTGACGCAACGGATTAGCATCTGTGATTCGCCGCTACTGAAACGCAATGAGAATGATCCATTTCTGAAGAACCTAGTTACTGGCGACGAAAAGTGGATAGTTTATAACAATGTTACTCGCAAGAGATCATGGGTGAAGCAAGATCAACCAGCCCAAACAGTATCAAAAGCAGAGATTCACTAAAATAAGATTATGCTGTCAGTCTGGTGGGATCACAAAAGAATTTTGCATTTTGAACTCATGCCGCAGAACCAAACGATAAGTTCAAATGTGTATGCTGAACAACTCGAAAAACTGAAGGATACAATTGAAGATAAGCGACCGGCATTATCAAATTGGAAGGGTGTTGTTTTCCATCATGATAACACAAGGTCCCACACATCTTTGGTTACTCGGCAAAAATTATTGGAACTGGGTTGGGATGTTTTGTCACACCCACCATATAGCCCTGACCTTGCGCCTTTGGATTACCATTTGTTTCGTTCCATGCAAAACTCTTTAAATGGTAAAATTTGTAACAACGCGGATGATGTCGGATCACACCTAATTGAGTTTTTTAATAGCAAAGACCAGACATTTTACGAACGGGGAATTTGTACTCTGCCAGAACGATGGAAAAAGGTCATCGACAAGAACGGCCAATATCTAATTGAATAAAGTTATATTTTTAAACAAAAATTCCGAATTTGCCTTCTTATTTGAAATCGGCAATGACTTAGTTGCCAACCTAATATTTACTCGAGGCAAACAATCTATTAGTTTCAATAATCATTCGATTCGTTCAAATAAGGTGTTACTTTAATTATAAAGTATGGATCATTGGAACAAAATCGTCGCGTTGATTTTAAAACATCTCATGCTACGTAGGATTAAATCGATAAATTTTAGATTTTCTTTGTAAAAATTGTTTATTTTTGTTCTAAATATTTAATTTAAGTCCTCTTTTGAGTTTTGAACTTTGATTTCCTTTTAAAGGGAGTCTCTTATTTTCTGTAACATTTATTTACTTTTTCACTTAATATTCAATTTCTGTTAAAATCACTGCCGTGTTCAAGTTTAATTAATTAATTAGCATAAAATCAATAGTACATAGTATATTAATGTCTCGCATCCTAATACGGTTAATAGAGATGGTGATAAAAGGATTAGAGCTGTATTCTTGAATTTGATACGTTAAAAATGTGAAGAAACGTAAAATGATGTCGTTCACATATTTTTGAGATCTATTTCTAATAAAGATTTTTTGCGAATGAAGTCGAATTTGCCAAGATCAAATAAGCCATATAGTCAAACTATCAATCCACACTCAAGTCAGGAAAATGATCACAAAAGGAGAAATACCAAATAAAATTTTACTTCAAGAACTCCGAAATGCAGGAGGGATTAGAGATTATAAACAGTTCTCCCTTAACTAACAGGGAAACTAAAAACCCCTTTTTTAAATATCGTTTATTCTCTTTTATATAAAACTCACAAGCGTTATTATTTTAGTTCTTAAATATAATAAAAAAGAAAATTTGCCTTTCAAAGATTGAAAATTTTACTTATTTTCTAGTTTATTGATGTCGAATTTCCGGCTTTTGGTAGTTACAATTAGTCCTTTAGTTGACTTCGAGCTTCAAGGGGGGTGGGATGGAGGAACATCAATGTCACACATAGTGGAGAGGTGGAACGGAAGAGTGATTCACAGATATAAAATAGGCAGACACAAATGTAGAGAAGAAGCCAAGGTGAGCACTGCAGAAGTGGTCGAATATGACTTTCAGTCGGGTCACGGTAGTTTGAAGCCAAAAGTCAACGGCCAGTTTATAGACTTTGTTGCCGTATGAGTGGATGTTGTCCAGTCAATCGTGCACCCCATAACACACGCCAGCGTGTGAGCAGAATGAAACATAGATTCCACCATCATTTACAAAATTTTTATTGCTCTCGTTTATTTGGATTCCCTTCTTGAAAATAATTTGCTTTTTTTGTTTTCACCTCATTCCTATTTTGAAATGGGAAGGAACGGGGTCTGGTAGATGAAGTAAAACACTTCAATTTGATTTCTGAATTGCCAATGGCGTTAACGTTGCTTCGTTGGCAGGGTATTGCCGTGTTGAAGAAAAAACTTTTTTCTACTTCAATTTCCACACACGTCTTTCAGAGTGTTGATATATGTTGAGTTTGGTTTTGACAGACCGCTTGCCACCAAATTTGCATGAATGAAGTTGCCCAAGAGTTAAAACCGGCTCAGGAGGAACAATGGAAACTTATTTAAGAGAAATTTATTGTTTTTTCCGACTAAAAACGATTAACTTCCTACCCCCCCCCTGTCCACAGTAACAATCTGTTGCACGGAAGAAGGAGTTTATTGCTTACATGACAACAAGCAAATACACGGCTCGTCCATGTGGCGGTTTCCACATTCACAGTCACTTCAAATCAATTGAAGTTCTTCAAGTGTTATTGCCGATTTGACAATAGGCAGTTGCGTTTCGTTTTCCATAGTTATCTTAGAATCTAATTCAAGTGGGAATTTTAATACGTCATCATCAAAATTTTAGGTTATCCTGAGTCCAGTCATTGCTGACATTAATGTAATCTAAGCATTTGACTTTATTTTTTTTTATAAAAATGACTTTCAAGTCCTAGTGAAAGATAATCGGCACGCAGTATATGACACGCTTACTCTCTACTTTGGGGTCAAACATTTTTACCCTCAATAGCGAAATGAAATTTACTACTCATAAATAATGTGAATAACTTGTTTGATAAGAAAATATTTTCAGAGTTGCTTCCTACATCACGCTGAATGTCTGCACAAAATTGTAAAAAAGGGTAATTAGGAGTGGAAATGTTTTCTGTTATGTTATTGTTTTACTGTAATCTCTAAGGTCAAGAAAAGATCTTAAATTCATTTATCTTCTATTCGCTTTTGATTAAAATTTTCAATTTTTTATTACCTATGACACACCTTAATTTATCCTTTTGAATAAGATTTGCAATTCAAATGCTTTATAAGTGGTCTTTTCGAAACAATTTGAATAATGTACAGGCAAAGAAAATATTTAAATACTCAGAAATAAATAAAATGTGCTGTTCATTCTATTTAAATATTTCGAAAATGGATTTATGTTCCTTATTCTTGAAATACAATGAATACCACTTTTGCCGGGAAATCCATGTAGAGGATGGATTTCGGCTTACACCCTAATTTAAATCGTTATAATTGTGAAACTTTAAAAATCTTAAATTAGTGTGACAAAATGGGGACGAATACTGTTGCGGGACCATTTGTGAGCATATTTAATTTAATTGAGCTCAAAAATAATATTTTAGCATATTTGATATGGTTCACAATAATTTTAGTATCTACAATGACCTTTCGATTTCAGCTAATTGTTTTTTGACAAATAGTTTGTTATTCATCTTTCAGTGGAAGTAAATATTTATATAGGTACTCACACATACCTCAACGGGATCATGGTAGTTTGAAATCAGAAGACAACTGCCGAATAATAGATATTTTTGCCGTATGAATATACGTTACCAAGTGTGAACCACGTGAAGGTAAGTCTATCGCCCGCGCGCAATAATACTTAAAGTAATATGCTCTTTCTATTGGTGATAATCAAATTGAAGTTAAAGGTCGAAGTTAAATGTCAAAGTGGTATTGAAGAAAATAGTATTGAGTGTCAGATAGTGGTATCATTTCACCTTTATTTTCCTCACTGATGTAAGAGCAAAGGAAATTGTGACCCTGACATCTGCCATCTCACTTAAAAGGACGATCAACAGGAATAGAATGCAGTGAACGAATTTCCTTTTCAATTATTCCAGAAGTAAAGTACAAATTCTATTTTGAATATGAGATGGAAGAGTGTCAATTGAGTGAAGTTCAATAACCCGTTTGGGAAATTTTAAGTACTCAACTGTCAAAAACAAAAAAAATAAGCCGTAGTAATTTCTTAATACTCAGATCAATAATTTATTTCGAATGGCAGGCAATTTGATAGTTATCATTAGCCCTTAGCTGACTTTGAACTTCACAGAGGGGAGAAACATCAAAGTTTTAAAGAAGGTGGACCGAAGAGTGAACTGCAGATGTAAAAGGGACAGGCACAATGATAGAGAAGGGTAGGGTAGAAGTGGTCAACTATGACATACAGTGAGGTCTTGGTAATTTGAAGTCAGAAGACAACTGCCAGTTTATAGACTTCTTTGCAGTATGAGTATATGTTGCCCAGGGTGCACCAAGTGTAGGTAAGTCTATCGCACACCTCACTCAGATCAATAAAGTTCTAAGTAAAATTGAGCCTTTTAAATCGCACATATTTTGAGATAGCAACGAACCACCCCACTTCAAACCAACTCAGTCAACCGATATGGGCTGGTTCCCCATTCGTCAAGTTTCTTTCTCTAGAAAGCAATGCTGATTTTGCTACAACTTGGTGCTGAGTAGTACTAACATTAAAGAGCGACAGGCAAACTTTTCATAACGCGGTGTGAATTCCGCACACACACACAGCTCTTGCACTATACTCGTATACAAAAAACTTCAAACATACCGGCCTGAACTGTAACTGTTGGACGTGCCTCATTACCTCCCGTTAACATGATCGGGGCAATTTATTGTTTCTTGTTAGCTTAATGCTATCAAATTATTGATTTTTATCCGATAAGAGCTATTTTAAGTCACACATAGATATATAAGCTTGCCAAAGTTAAAAGAATTTGCTGTCAAATTGAAGGTAAAAAATATCAGATTCCAAACAATAGAAGTGACACAAATATTTATCGAATTAGTTTTTATTTGTAATAATACCTAAAATATGAACATCAATGCGGAAGGGTAGTCAGAAAAAATATTATCTAACACCGCATTACCATTGAAATTAATAGTCGCCCAGTGGGCAAATCGAAAAATATATTTAAATTTAAAATTAAAAATAGGAATTTTTTTAGTCCATAGGGAAGAAAAAATCAATTAAAGCAGAAAACACAACGCATAACAGAGCAAGAATTACACAAGTCAAGAAAGGTTATTATGAAGTTGCGATCATAAAAAAAATGTACTCTATAAAAATCATAAAGTATTGAGTCGGCTATAACTGATAAAGAGAATTAACTTTAAAATGTTACATAGTTATAGTTATTTTTTCAAAATTTATCTCTCGGATCCATTGATTTATTTCGCCCTATTACCAGTCAGAGATATGTGGTGTTTTTTGAAATTTTTAACTTCTCCACTCAAGGAGCACTGGGTCAAATTTAGTGACAGTATGCGATCACAGTGACTAATGAGCCTCCGACGCACAACATGTTCTCATATTTATATGAAGAAAGTGGAGTGTGGTACTCCATGGGCAACGCATACTCATAGGGCAAAAGTCTATAAATAGGCAGTTGACTTCCGACTACAAACTACCATGACCCCACTTTATGTCATATTCGACCACTTCCACAGTACTCACCTTACCCTACTCTCTACCTTCGTGTCAGCCTCTTTTACATCTGAGAATCACTCTTCTGTCCCCCCCTCCCTATCTTGACATTTTTGTGCCTTTGATGTTCCTCCCTTTGTGATGCTCGAAATGAACTATGGGGCTAAAGGTAACTATCATAAAGCTCACCATTTGATATAAATTAATACATTTTAGCGACAACTGTGGTTGCTCTGCACCAGGAAGTGATATTTGCATGTGTACCAAATATAACTCAAATCAATAGGGTATTGGCTGTAACATACTTAAGGAAAATATTATGTGGACCCTGTTAACATCATTACTATCTAATCAATAGTAATTTCTCCCTCTTTTTCCTCCCATTTCTCTATAAATCTTTAATTTTAACACAACTTTTTAAATTTTGGCATATACTGACTCGAAAATACCCTCATATTTAAAATGCGTTTTAAATAATCATCATATGAGCACAATTTAAACAACAGTTATCAATGAGCAATTTAAAAATAAATAATATTTCAGTTGTAAAGATATGTGGACTTTTATTTCAAATCAATTATATTCTGTTAAAATTTTATAAACACCGCCGAAGCAATAGACCTTAGATAGCTTAAAACAAATTAAAGAAGAAACCTAAAATGCTTATTGAAAATCTCAAAATTTACGACAACAGCGAGTAATTCATGATGGTTAAGTGCAAATTTGCTGAATGCTGAAATACCAAGTAGAAAAATCAAAGGTTAACTAGGAAATATGAATGAATGAGATAGATAGAGAGAGAGAAATTACAATTGAAAGAAATCCACACCAAACAGGAATGACTCCAGTTTTAATAAGCCAATGGGGTGCATGCTAAATCCACAGAAGTGTCAAGCAAATCAATGACAGTATACGCAGGTACTACAATTGTGGGACACGTTATCGCTCAACAATTGGTCATCTCTCATGTCATCTAGCTGGCTTAGACATGTGGGACACGTTATCGCTGTGTGCACCATCGTATGCCTGCATGTCTGTTCGCCAGGATTGGGAGGTCCGGCCGTACAACTCTGTGTGCAGTGACCGCACAAGCAGGTGCGGCCTTACAACTCTGTGTGCAGCGACTGTACAAACAGTGATCATAAAGTAACCTCCTAACCTAATCCCCCATCCTGATCATGAGTAGCTCCATGCGCGTACACACTTGATCCGTAATATAAGTCCTAAACAAACGTGCTCCCTGGTAGCTGGGCTATAGCTTATCTGGTTCTGGGAGTCTAGCTAGATGTAGGAGGATATGCCATAGAGATTTCTGAGTCAGTCAGGCTTTAATAAAGTAGCAATCCGCTACGCAATGATAACTAAAAAGGTTAGCTTAAAATATTACTTGGATATTAACTCTAGAATGAGCTACAATACGATCAATAATTTTTTAAAATAACATATTGTCACCAAATATTCCTGTTCTACATAGAAAAGTGTTAAAATAGATGAGCACTTTAAATGTTGTTATTTGGGAATTTATCTGAATAAATGTGGTCATCAGGTTTGCCCAGAGAGATTCACAGTGCGTTAATACAGACCCTGACATCAAACGGTTTTACATATTGTGATTCAAGTTACAAAGTATAAACCTATGCAATACCTACGCAATGGGGTGTGCGATAGACTTACCTCCACGTGGTGCACCCTGGGCAACGTATACTCATACGGCAAAAAGTCTATTAACTGGCAGTTCACTTCTCACTTCAAACTACCATCACCTCACTCTATTCCATATTCGACTATTTTTCACAGTACTCACCTCACCTTTTTTCTACCTTTGTGTTTGTCTCTTACATCTTTGAAACACTAGTCTGTTCCCTCTCCCTCTCGAATTTTTTTCAATTTGATGTTCCTTCCCCTCTGTGAAGTCTGAAGTCAACTAAAGGGCTAATGATAACCATCAAGGCGCCTGCCATTTGATATAAATAAATAAACCTATGCAATAGTCATAGACAAATATTTTTATGCCTTGCTTTGTTTGAATATGCTAAAATCACCAAATGAACATTTTTCACAACGCTTTTAGAATGAAAAATTATAACTAACATCTCAGCAGGAATTAAACGCCCAAATTATGTTTTCAGTATACTAAGTCTCAGTTCTAAATTCAAAGTTGTGGCAAACGATGTCTAAATCAGAATTTACCCTACTCATATTGACCATATTTTATATGATAAATACTTTTAAAGTCCCTAATTGTAACCTTATATCGGTATTAACAAGCTTGAATTACCTTTAAAAATTACTCATATATTAATACTGCAATAACTGAAACAACAACAAACATCGTTCTGCATTATTTAAAATCGTCATTTCCTTTTTCGATGTGATTGAAAAGGTGAATTCTTTCACAATTTTACGCTGTCTATTTAATGAACATTTATTTTCCTTATCATTAAGTTTCAACTCTATAATCATAAAAAATACATTAGAAAATTATGACAGCATGCATCAATAACGAACTAATCAGATGCAAAATTTCGGTTTAATTACAATAAAATCAATTAAGATTAAAAATAGCCTCATTATTTGGAATAACAAAAAATTTATTAACTGAAACTTGCACTGCCTTTATAAACATTAAGTAGCTAAGAATATTAGTCTTTTTGAACTTTATTCGTGGCATTTTCATTTTTTCATATTTTGCTGCTGCTTTTAATTAGTACTTTTCATAGCCAATTTATTGAGACTTATTTTAAGCTAATTCTTGTGTTTTTGACAGTATAAAATACTCCTTTTCAATATGATGACGGGGGTGTAAAAAATATTGACTAGTAAAATTTTTAACGTGGAAGATTTTTTTAATAAAATATAACTTTTTTAAAGTAAAGTAAACACTCACAGACTGCATCTATTTCTACTTTTCAACAACTTGATAATTGAGATTTTTAAAGTTCATATTGAAGTGGAATAAAAAACAGGTACATCACTTTGGTTCATGGGTGTTTCTACGACCTTTGAATGTGGAATGAATTTAATTAGCCAAGACCAACCAGGATAATTAAATGACCGCTTATCTAGGAAACGGGAATTTGGAATAAAATCAGATAAATAATCGATATAATAAATTATGTCATTTGTATTATGTGCAATGAAGCAATAAGTTGGCATAAAAGAGAATATACAAATTGGAAACTGAAAATTAATGAATTTAATGTTCTCCTTTTAGTTTTCCTGTATTTTACCATTTAATAAACCTTGGCAGCCTATTTCAAATATCCCCCCGTGAAATGGATAGAAGTAAATCAAAGTGCTTTATATAAATTATCAAAGTAATGGTAGTAATTTATTTTCATATATTGCATTTCTGTATCAAAGGCATCAATTGTGCTTGTATTTTAGTAAAACGATTGACTATCCCCTTTTTAACCCTTTTAATGTCTCGTATATTAAGGTAACTCCAACCAAATTATGAATAAATTGTTAGTAATTAATCCTTCCTATTGTTTAAGAAAGCTCTAAACCAAATCGAATAGCATAAAGTCTGATCATGAATTTATCGGCAATTTATCGCAATTCAACTAAACTTGTTATTGTAAATTATCATAACAAAATTTAAACAATTATTTAATTGTAGAAGGCAGCTAAATTCTTCTTACAAAAAAGTCTTGCTTTATTTATTATATTGATTCAGTTCATATTTCAAAATTAGCATTTCATAAATAATTTAAGCCTCATACCCCCATTCTCCCTCCCCCCCCGCCCCACCAACCCCTCCCCAATTTACAGCGCAGACTGACTGCTATTTTACTCATGATGATTGGTCTTAACACAACATTTCAACTTTTATTCGATTGGTTGAATGGCTAAATGATTTTAAAATGGTATTTTTGCCATTAGTGGTCATGCCATTGCTGAAAATTTTAAGTAGGCGGGAATCTGGGGGCTGAAAGATGAATCAAAATACTTTAACTAATATTAAGTCTGTGTGTCAAGAAAACCTTTTGCATTTTTGACTATGAATAAGGTCAAAGATGATGAGCAATTAGCAAAGTTTTGCGATATAAATATTTAAATTTTGACCACCAAAATTATGATACTTGGCTTCGAATAAGACCTTGACATCTAAGGTTTTTAAATGCGTAAAAAGATGCTGTGAAACAAACTATTTTTGTTGTGATTTCATTGAATGTTATTTTACAGGAGGCGTGAACTTACATAAATAAGCGATTCAACAGTGTGGGTGAAAATTCGCTCTAATCAGAATGCTTATAAATGAATCTAGTTGGCATTATTTAGCATGGCAATAACAATTTAAATAGCAAAACTATTTATTTATATTAAATGACAGGTATTATGATAGTTATTATTAGTTTTTTAATTGACTCCGGACTTCACATAGGGGAGGAACATCAAGGTCACAAAAAGTAGAGAAGGGGAAGAGAGGAGTGATTCACAGACACAAAGATGGGGAAGAAGGAACTGTGGAAGTGGTTAAAACGAAATACATTGGGGTCATGTGAGTTTGAAGTCAAAAGTCAACTGCCGGTTAATAGACATTTTTGCCGTATGAGTATGCGTAGCCCAGGGTGCACCACGTGGAGGTAAGTCTATCGCGCACCCCATTTGAGAAAATATACGTTTTATGAATCTTGCAACTCTGCATGGAAGAACTAGCGGTGTTTACATAATCACATTTATTAGAGCTCGTAAGGCCATGTAGGCCAGTCTCGAAAAAAAATGAATAAAGGCAGCATATTGGTCATGAGCAGATATGGACGGAATACCGTACTTGTATACAAAGTGTGGTGGACTGTGCTCTGTCTTAAGCAAATAATTAACAACTAAATCTGTTTTCCTCTCTTTCATGTCACGAAATTTAATTGATTTGACTAAGATGCATCCATCTGCTGCAAGTGACATAGTTAATGATTCATATCAAAATCTTGAGCCAAGCCAAATAAAAAGATATTTTCTTTTTTACCGAAAATAAAAATAAAACAATTTGAGAAATTAAAATCTGTAATAATGATAATGAGTTTTAATAATAATGAAAAGTTGCTTCGCCACGTTAAATTATCGAGTCTATTTGCGATCAGATTTGTACAAAGAAAGAGGCATTTTATGTTCAAAACTCAAAAAGACATTTCATTCAATCATTACACCTTTCAAGTGAGGCAAATTGACCTTAAGTTTACTTTGGGATAAGAGTGCATGGAATTGTACTTTGATGGCTATTCCAAAGCGCTGAATTGCTTGTGTGGCGAAAAAATCATATTCACTCACGAAATCGCAAAATTGCATAATAATCCGAGCGAACTATTCGGCACCAGAATACTGAAAAGGAATTCAAGACTACTTTTCCATTCTCGGATTGGTTTATATATTACTGCCTTTGTGTCCCACTGATAATATTTTAGGACTGGCTTTGTGTAAAAAAAGAATTCAAATTATTTATTGTTAGTACATATTTAATACAAAATTGACATGTTTATAAAATAACCAAGAGTTTCTATACTCAAATAAATAAATCTCATCCATTTATCAAATTAGTTCTTTACTTTAAGTCAATTAGCAGTTATAATTTCTTCAGTCTTTGAATTCATATTTTTTAATTTAATTTTACGCCTACACGTGATGCTTCACCATCTGTTTCAGTTTTAGATAAGTATACGACGCCTTTTTTGTTTCGAAGTTTGGGAATCCACTCTGCTCCCATTACTTTAACGGGATACAAACGCCGGAAATTATGTGTTCTCGAATCCCTGTGATAGTCTAATTTGAGGTTGCCAAGCACTTAATAAGTTTGGGCAATCTACAAATCTCCGAATTAGGTTACTTTCTACATCTCATCATCGCCTTTCTCCGCTCTAAACCCTCTAGAAAACCGCTGTGTCTAATGCCTTTCTTCTCCGTAAATCCATCTCAAGAGTCCCTTTCTTTCCCTCTCAGATCAGCGTTTCTGACGATATATATTGCAGCTAAATCAACGCACTCCACTCCAAAATGGCCATAAAATTGATGATAGAAATCTGAATTATCAGATTCAAAATTTGGTGTGTTTTATAAACACAAGCATTAAAATCAAATCAGTTAAAAGAAATCGATAGAACGTGAGACGAACTATTAGGTTTCAGTGGCAGTTAAATTATATACAGGACACAAAGATTTAATTTATTTTACAAAAGAAAAATTTCGTAAGAAAAAATTCCAACACACAATACACCTTTTGGGTATTCCATTGAAATTGATAACAAGCACAAAGTGAGGTTATGATAAGTTCAAATTGCTAAGAGTGTGAAGATAATGGATATTATTGTTGTCCTTAATAATTCAACAGATATCGGTAGAGCAGAAAGTTGAACAAAAGACGATGATGGAAGCAAACGATTTTGAATATGAAATTAAAATTCATTAATTTTTTTAAAATGGCAGGCATTTTGATAGATATCATTAGCCCTTTAGGTGACTTCGGGCTTCACAGAAGGGAGGAACATTGAAGTGAGAAAAATTCGACAGGGGAAAAGAAGAGCGATTCATAGATGTTAAAGAGACAGACAGACAGACACAAAGGCAGAGAAAAGGCTAGATGAGTACTGTGGAAGGGGTCGAATATGACATACCGCGTGGTCATGGTAGTTTGAAGTCAGATTTCAACTGCCAGTTAATAGAATTTTTGCCGTATGAGTATACGTTGCCCAGGGTGCACCACGTGAAGATAAGTCTATCGTACACCCCTATTAAAAAGTTATAAGGTAATATTACATTCGATTTTTAATGCCAGATTGCAAAATCAGCACAGACAGAGTGGCAAATGCTACATTTTCAAATTTAAATTCCCTCTCCATGAATGCCAGCTAATTATTGTCCTCTATTCTAAAACCTTACTAAACGCTTGCTCAATCGCCATTTCGCGTGATTTTGTCCCTCCAGCGGTTGAGGAAGAAAAATTTGCCTTTATATGACATCCACCAGCTTAAATGTGGTGAGATAGGTTAAAGTCTAAAGCTTCTGATGAAATTTATTTCGCAATCTTTAATCTTTAATCAAAAAATGACGAAGCAAATTAATTGTAATTTAGACGCAGTTACTATTTTTACTCACAACGCAATTTTAGATATAAAAAATGAATTTTAATTGCGGCTAATTTAAGATTCAGTTGGAAAGGTTGATTATTCCGATTCCAATTTCACAAGAAGTTTAAAACCCGGTTATAAAAGACTGATTTTAGCGCTTTTAATATCATTTTAATTAATTGAAACAAGTAAACAAAATGGATATTTTTCGACATGTGCGGTCGGTAAACTTGATATGAAATGAATCAATAAGTCAATTCAAGGAAATTGGGTTTTTTTCATAGACGCATCCACCGAAGTGGAAATGTGTAAGCAGAAACTGGCAATTCCATTGAAAATCAAGGGTTTGTCATGAAAAAAAGAGAATTTTAAATTTGAACAGAAATGAGTTAATTTACTGCTATCTTCAATAGCTGTTTTCGGGTTTCACAGAGGGCAGGAAAAGACAAAGTGACAAAAATTCGAGAAGGGGGACAAAAGGGTGTTCACAGATGTAAATGAGAAAGACACAAAGGTAGGGAAAAATATAAAGTGAGTAATGTGGAAGTGGTCGACTATGATATACAATGGGCCATGAAGTCATAAGTCAACTGCCAGTTCATAGACATATTTCGTATCGCATCGTTATAGGAGCAAAAATAATTTAGATAGAAAGGTTGAGTAGTTTGAGTCAATGAGATTGCTCAAGGAACAATTACTGTCACATTTTAGAGCCAATAGCGGAGGGAAATAAAAAAACTGGAACTCAGGTTCTCGGAAGTCCTCCTTGATCACTGCGCTCAATAAAGGGTAATAATTCAAAAGAGGACTCTTGCTACATGACTTTTCGCAGATATATGAATATAACCAACAATCAGAACAAACAAGAAAGCTTTCTTGAAGTCGAATGTTAGTTTCTTTTATCACAAGTTCATGAATGTTTTCTTTGTTCCCCTTGATATCTGACGGTGACTGCTGTCCATGCCATCACTTCAAGTAACGTTTTAACAACAGGAAAATGACCCCCAGTAATGAGCATGGACCACTGTCAGAACGTCGGCATCTTGAAATGATTTCTACCAAGAACACGAGGAGTGGAATGTTATAAGTGGCATCCACTCGTTAAAAAATTTACCCAATGTTGTCACCTTCCTTAACAGAATTTCGAATTTTAATCTACTAAGAGTAAAGCTCTTTGCTGGATAAAAGTTTCAAGATTATTACCCCTTTGCCTTGATCAACGAATTTCGCGCCTGTAATTGAAGTTATGTTTAACAAATAAGAATAGTAAATTGCTCGAATCAAGTGGGTTTCTATTTATTGAATTGCATTTTGAACACTAAATTTAATATTCAATGTGAGGGGTGCGATAGACTTACCATCACGTGGTGCACCCCTGGGCAACGTATTCTCACACGTCAAAAAAGTCTATAAACCGGCAGTCGGACTTCAAACTACCATGATCCCACTGTATGTCATATTCGATCACTTCCAACATACCTATCCTACCTTTTCTCTGCCTTTGTGTCTGTCTATCTCTTTTACATCTTCGAATTATTCTTCTGTCCCCCCTCTCCACTTGTTCTCACTTTGAGGTTTCTCCTTCCCTCTGTGAAGCCCGAAGTCATCTAAAGGGCGAATGATAAGTATCATAAATCCCGCCATTTAAAATAAATGACTATTTTACTTTTGAATGGTCAATGATCTCAAATTGATCATAATATTTAACAAATACCAAAATTCGCGCCTTTCAGAATGTTTTAGCAAGAAATACCTTCCTTTGGTTAACTCCTTTGGCATTGTAAAGTGCAGAAGTATTCAAACCAATATTTGAAATAAACTATTTGAGGACACGTGATGGCTTTACGAGGGACACGGGGTCACCACAGGACTAAGCGCAGCTGTGTGGTCTGGATAATTAGGTTACTGGGATTGGTGTTGGCCAAGAAAGAAGAAACATGTGCAAGACATATGTCTTTGCGTCTCAGTTCAGGCATCAGGGGATGGAAAATACTGCCATATGCATTCTATATTAAACCTTCTTTATATCAAATGGTAGGCTAACGATAGCTATGTTAGTTATCATTTGCCCTTTTGGCAGACTTCGGGCTTCACAGAGGGGAGGAGAGACATCAAAGTGACAAAAAGTGGAGAGGGGGAAAAGAAGAGAATCGACTTCACAGAGAGGAGGAACAGGCAAAGTCACAAAATGTCGAGAGGGGGAACAGAAGAGTGGCCACAGACGTAAAAGAGACAGACAGACACAAAGGTAGAAAAAGGTGCAGATAGAGATAGACAGACACAAAGGTAGAGAAAAAGTGATGTAAAAGAGACAGACAGACACAAAGGTAGAGAAAAGGGTGAGGCGAATTCTGTTGAAGTGGTCAATCATGACATAGGGCCGGGTCATGGTAGTTTAAAGTCCGAAGTCAACTACCGATTTATAAACGCTGCTTCGTATGCTCCATTTAGAGACAAATCTATCATTTCCGCCACTTTAACAAAATAGGGCTCACTACTATTCACTCGAGTTGAATCCGATCCTAAATAAATAGCATATGTTAAAATTTACTTGAATTTTATTTTCATCTTAGTTTGATAAAACTATTAGTCATTTTAAAGTATTAGAGCGTGGAATAGTTGACTAACTCACTGCATTAAATATTTAGGTTTTCTTTAAAGAGCTACATCTATAAAGTTTATGATAACTCTTAAATGTCAAATTGTCTTAGTAAGAATAAATTGATCTCATATTAAGGCATTCCGATTGTCAAATCTAACTCATAGTCATTGTCATCGTGTAGTGTCATTCAAGCCATATCTATTCAATTACCATTAATTGTGGCGTGTTATTTAGATTTAAATTTTAATAACGGAGAGCGATTTACCAACACTGGTGATGGAATCCATTCAACCAATGCTGGAGAGATAGTGAAGTAAGTGGTTGTGAAAGCCCTACTGAATTTGCTAAAATTACTTTTATATCCAGCAGATTGATGTCCCATTTAGAAGGAGTAAAAATAGGGTGAAAAGTGAAAGAAATAATTTCAGCTCAATTTGAACTATTTATAGTATAACTTAAAATAATTACGATTCAAATCAATAACTGGAGGGATAAATGCTATTTTCACAAACAATCAATGGAAAATATTTATTGATTATCTATTCTTGAATTTAAGCTTTAACAATTAGAATACGTCTCTTTGGCCTTTTCTCTCTTACTGCTTTCGCCACGTTGAAATTCATGAGAATCTGTTCTAATGAGGGGTTTTGCAACCCCACTACTTGCAAGTATGTCTTGAAACAGGAAGTCTGGAAACTTGTCGGCTTATCAATTGATTGTGTTTTGATAACGGGCTCTTCATCAATATATTCTTATTGCAAAAAAATTTAAGACAATTTTTAGGAGCACGACTTATTGCTGTTTCCGATCCAAAAAAGAACAGACTAAATTTGCTTATAAAATAGAGAATTTTTAATTTATTGGATGACCAACATTACTGTGATCTTAAGGAGGTGGAATTGGCCTAGGGTGTTTGAACGGCACTCAGCAATGGTATTATAAGGTCTTATTAAAGACATTTTTGATCAAAAACACTCATTTGCATTTGTTAATAGGAATAATTTAGAAAACAACGATGAGGTTTGTAAAGACCTACATGATTAATTAATAAAAATTTTGAGAAAATATTCTAGTAAAATATAAGGATTAGTAATCAAAATGTGACCAAACAGGAATATTCATTTTCAAACCTATTCATGTAGAATCTACATCGGTCCCATGGAGTGGGTATATTGTGGCACTTTCTAAGTATAAACTTTCCTTCATATAGTGCAAAAATGCGAAAAAAACTTGATGAAACATTCACTACCTACAAAATCTTGACAGATTAAGTTTTTTGTGTTTCTTAAGAGATTGGGATGTATCCTATATCAGCCGTTGCTTAAATACATTGCGTTCATGCCTACCACATTTTGACTGCTATGATAAATCAGCTCCCAAGGTATTGTTCGACAATATTTATCATGTATACCAAGACAAAATGTAATTAAGCCAACATATTATTTTACAGCAACTCAAAGGTATACTATAGAAATATTTAATATTTGAGTGATCTAAAAAATGTATAAATGATGGTATTTTTTGCTTCTTACTGTCGGCAAGTTATCTAGAGTAATGTAGGCATCTCGATAAGGACGGTAGGTGTCGTGGCAATAACTAGCGGCAGTTGACCATCTTGAGAAAATTTACAACTTTTGCAACATTGAATGCCGTCTCGTCAGATCTCTATCACCATTTCATTCCCCAAAGTGTGCAAAATCAGCTGTAAGCTATTCCCCTTTGGTGTAATTCAAGTTATTTTAATCCTGTTACCAATATAAAAGTTGTTTTATCCACACCCCCCTCCTTCCCCCACTGCCATCTTCGTTTATGCAAATCAATATTAAATCAATTTCAAATGTCCATTTAAAGGTAATGTTCCGATTTCATACGAACTCGGTTCTTGAAACCCAAATCTATCGCCAAAATTTATAAAAAATTCGGAATGTTAAAGGAACATTGTAAAAATGAGTTCAAATCGACTAATCCAATTGCAGATCTTGTGGCAGTTTGCCCCACAAATAAACCTATACTTATCCCCAGTAATCTCTCTAATCAACTATCCTTGTAAGGATAAGCCCTCGGAATGACTTGTGCTATAGAAGAAGAAGAAGAAGACATAGCGAGTATTGCGTTTATTGAAAATATGATCACGGCGTACATGATTAGCAATTGAATACATTTAGCAAAACTTCCATTAGCAATAACTGTTGATTAGCTGAGAAGTCCTCTGCACGCATTTCAGCTCTCTCCAAAATGTTTGGGTGCGGAGTTTGAAGGTGTTTGTAATGCAGACTCTAAAATCTCACGCAAAAGTTCTGTTGTTTACAATTGTTACTGCCTTTGAATTGTATTCAACTTTTTCCATATCGGATCACCATCAAATTTGTATATTTACAAAACTTATGCCTGCATTAATGCCAACGGGACACTTGATTATTTAAGTTTAATTTAATTAGTTAAATAATTTACGTGTCCAAACTATACTGTAACGCGATTCCAACGATAAAGGGGTTTGTGCAGCAAAGTAACGGCTAACAGCAACAATGTTTATCATATCACAATTCGAGCGAAATTGTTGAAATCTGCGGATATTGCCTCTCCATTGGAGGGATTGATGTTTCTTCTGGGCCGTTACCATCACCACCTCTCACATCAAAGTTCCAATTTTTGTTTTATTTTTAAGTCTTATAAGGTAAACGTTAAGAATTTCCTCCCTAATGGGATTCTTTGAAAGCTATTTGGGCGGAGAAAAGTTGTCTTAGATTGCCAGGATTTCATATTATTTTTTGTTCGTCAAACAATGTATGGGATTTTTATATTAACAAAATGCCAAAGGCCATATTGGTAAGCAGATAAATCTTTGTTCCGTGAAATCTAATTATCAGATAAATCCGTTCTCTGTGTCCACATTAAATAAACATAGGGTAAGAAATAAAGGAATTATTTCTTATAACTATAGGTTTCAATTTGTTGTCAGTTTAGACACTTTTTCTTAATTAAAAGTTTCATTAGATTATAAGCTCTATAGATAAACTTATTAATTGGTGCATAAATATCTTCAAAAATGCGTGATGGTAAAATAAAAGACTAAAATAGGAAAATAAACATTAATATTTTCAAAACTCGGACATGATTGCCTGGCAAAACACCTTCACAGATTGGGAGTATACACTCAGCCAACAAGCTCTCTATGTAACCTACAGGAGGAAATGGAGAAGACCCACCTGATTCGGTGTCCAGCCCTAAAGACAACGACGGAAACCCAGAGATACTGGGAAGCAAGAAGACAGCTGATGAACTGCTATTAATTAACTGCTATATATGTACCCCTATCCATGGGGGAAGCTGAAGTCAAGGTTTAAGGGCTAATGATAAATATCATAAAGCCTGCCATTTGAAAAAAACTAAAATATTCTCATAACTCAGGTTTTGCCTCATTCATTCTTTCATTCGTCATAATTGTAGATTAATCTAAGATGTATATAATTATAGATATTTTACTAAACAATCAAGATACGTTTTTTTTTCAATGAGAATCTTTGAAATTCATGCACGACTCTATGATCGATACTGTGGTGCGCGATGGACTTACATGGTGCACCCTGGGTAACGTGTGCTCGTCCTCCACAAAGGTCTATGAAATGGCAGTTGACTTCTGACTTCAAATTACAATGACCCGACTGTATGTCACTTTTGACCACTTTCACAATACTCACCTCACCTTTTTCTCTACCTTTATATCGGTCTGTCTCTTTTTCATCTTTGAATTACTCTTCTGTTCCCCCTGTCGACTTTTAGTGGCTTTAATGCTCCTCCTCTCTGTGAAGTCCGAAGTTAATTAAAAGGCCAATGATAACTATCATGAAGCCTGCCAATTGATATTAATAAATAGATAATTGATACGAGTTGGAAAGTATTTGTGAACGTCAGAATGTAAAACATAAAAGATTCTTTTCATTATTTTGATTAGTAAGGCTTTAAGAAATATTATTATATAAACAAAGTTAATTGGTTTGACTGTCTACTTTTTGATCCCCATAATTTAGTTGTCACATGAAATGAAAGTAGCGAAGGCTGTAATCACAGCCCTATTGATCAGCCAGACATAAACAAGAAAACAGACTATGAATTATCAAAATGAAGTCGTAATTTTATGAGGACAAATTTAATATTACTGAGGCTATCAACCAACTGTCCAAAAGTTTGGAAAGAGAAAAGAAATGATTAATCACTATTGATGCTTATCGATGTGGCTGTCCTCCATTCCACGCGCGTCCTTTGTAGTACTCTCCCCGACTTTCACCATGATAAAAAGGAAGTTCACCCTCTGGTGGCCCATCTTATGGGACATTTATTTTAGTTTTTCATCGCTTAAAATGTCACTTTTGATTGTTAATTTTGGCATTCATAGCATATCTTGAGCTTTAAAACCCGTAATGTGAAATTTAAAGTTAGATCCGTGTGCTATTTACGTTTAATTATGCAAAAAATTTCGAATTAAATTTAAATCATGTACTATTGATGAGTTTAAATTGACTGACTGAAGGCGTTTGAATTATTAAATAGCAGCGAATGAGACTGCCCAAACACAGCTAATTAGGAAAATTCCAAAATATCAATTGGAGTTACTCCCAACATCAGTATTGATGAAAATTCGAATGTGTAACCTTGGTTAACAAGCCAATTAAATTACAAAAGCAAAAAATGTGGCCACGTCTTTGAAAAAATCCTGTGGAGTCACTTCTTGCATAAAATATGCTATTAGTCAAATATATATGTATTCGTGTGTTCAAATATGCACTTGGAAGGGGTTTCCAAATAGCTTTAAAGTCTATTCAAAATACCCACCAAATAACATGGCAAATGGTCTATGATCTTGGTGTAACTTATTTCTACCCTTAAAATTTGAAATTTCATTTAATGTGATTGGAATATACATATATACATATTTCTACTTTTATGTATATATTGTGATTCAATTATCTTATAATAGTGGAGTTAATTGAATTTTTTGTTTGAAATTATCTCCTTGGAGGTGGCAATTATTTTTTTTTGGATTTTTTTGGGCAATGGACTTAGTGTCCTTTAAGGTCGTGCAGATGGGAAAATTATGTGAAACGCAACGTCATAGGTCATGATATGGGAGAATTTATGGCTCTAGTTCACAATTCATGATATTAATCAGGGAGAGAAAATATCTACAGCATGCCAGAGGTTATTTGGAGCAGTAAACATTCTATAAGTTTACATCGATATTTCGCCCTCCCCACCCCACACACACACACAATGAAGGAAAAATAAAAGTCTCTTTCCAGTTTTGAGAAAGCAACTTTAATAAATTAAATACAATAAAAAGGCGAGTCTTACTACTCCAAAGATGGAAGTGTAGCGAGATATGAGTGGTATAGAGAAATCTATATGATGTAATTAAAAATTCACACTTGGCACAGCGTAATTAGTCGCCAACTTTGGAGGTTTAATAATTAGTCAAATGCCCTACTTCATTTTTACAACCGAAGCCAGGCTCAACTCACAACCTATAGAAATGCAAGTAATTAGTAGCAATGCTTAATCGTTAATAGATTAATATGTTATAATCTACTGAGATAAAACTAGGCATTTTGTAAGAATGATCTTATGTTACGCATTTGCACCAATTAAATTTAATGATAAAAGAAATTTGTTGCATGCAATCTAGATGGTTATAAATTAAAAAAGGTCAAGAGTTAATTGCTTGAGAAGGTTAAAAAAACGAATTGATTGCAATATAGTCCTTAAAACAATAGATATGGTTAACTTTGAAAATACTTGTTGAAGGTCAAGTGTTAGTGTATTTTTAAGAGCGTTAGGAAATTAGAGTCCCTCTTTCAAATCATTGAATGATTAAACTCTCGGCCATAAAAGAATCAATCCATTAGGTCAAGTCAATTGACCCCAAGAAAGTACATATCTCCGAGTTCGTTTGTACTCTGGCAGCCCTATTTTTCTCTCCAATTTTTGCATTTGCAGCAAGAATTTTTGAATGTATATGAGTTTAAATTTTAATACTTCTTGTCTTCTATTTGACTGTCTGCGCATTTAGCTTGATTTAATTAAACCTTATTGCTTTAATATTTAATGCGTTTTTTTGTGCTTCTGTGATGACAAACATCTGTATTGACATAATTAGATTAAAGTCTAATATTTTTCTCAGTTGATTATAAGGTTATGGTGTTTAAAGGATTTTACATCGCAATTTTAGTCTTATTACAAAAAGGCTTTTTATTTTATATATATTTTTTATTTTGCCGATCTACTTTGAGTGATGCAACTAGATATTTCATTTAAACAAATCTTAGCATTTCGGACACATCTTTGAATGCAGATTCCTTGCACAAAATAAGCTTTTGTAGATTTATTTTTTGGGAATAGTTTTTGCAACTCATAATTATTTTTGATTGGTTATCTTATTACGAACGAAGTTCAGTGACATGTACATTGGCTATCAGTGCTTATAGGCAGTTAGTAATTCAGACTGTCAAGGAGCAGTTTAAATTCGTCAATACTTATCTTTGAGTCAATTTGTTAATAATAGATGTAATTTAAAATGACATTTAAGCAGTCAATTTCCTAAATACTATAAACAAGCGAAATAGTTTTGCGGAAGGAGAAGACCATGTCGTGAATTCAACACACAGAATGACACTCAGATAAGGGGCGTTTCTTTAATAAGACTTATCACAGCTGGAAACTAAAAGCAACAAAAGTTCTTGATCCCATTAATAATACAAAGACATTGTTTTCATTCGCGTAGACAGTTGCATGCAGTAGACAGCTCAGAATTTCATATTTTTGCCTGAGTCCCAGTTGAAGACAAAATTTATACTACTGGCTGCCAAAGTCACTATGACTATCGTGATCGGCGATTCGCAGAATTTGTAGATGAAATCATTTAGGTTTCGTATAGAAATTAGATGGCTTTAAAGGTTAAAGGGTAAATTCGAAGAATTTTTAGACTTTCTGAGGGAGATTTGTTTTACTTAAGGCTTTTATGCGGATTTTATTGAATGAATTCGCATTTTTCGTACTTTATATCTTATTTTATCACTCTAATACCTAATGCATTAAGCCTTTTGCTGCCAGATATACTTATTACAAATTTTGATAGATCTCAATATATGGTTAAATAACCCCTTTATTTCAATAAAGCCTAATTAATACTTTTCATATTTTGATTATATCCTTCTAAACCATCTATCACAATATAGTGTTTATTTTTGTCATGTATAACTAATGAAAATATTATGTGATACTAAAAACCCACATTTCTTCATTTATGGCATTAAAATATCAGCCTCCATTAGCGTCTTTCCATTTTTTTGGTTTAATGCATTAATTCCCAAAAGAATTTACTTCATTAATACATATTAGACAAAGCTATTTGGAGGAGAAAATACAATGAAGAATTTGTAATTACCATTTAAAATTCAAGTCTTGTATTTAAATTGAAAAGAACCATCAATCCTATTGACAAAAACATTACATATATATTATTAAATATTTTTGGCTCAATACAAAAGTAAATTACGAATTATTAAAATATTATTGTTATTTCAAATGGCAGGCTTTATGATATTTATCATTAACCCAAATGCCGAGAAATTGACTTTTTTTCCGTATGAATATACGTTGCCCAGGGAACACCACATGGAGGTAAGTCTATCGCACACCCCTTATTAAAATATAAATTAATCGCCTAAGAGGATTCTAAAATTGGTTCGCTTTATCAGAAAAGATGTGAAACTACTTGAGAATTTAAACTAATTAAAAGTCACAAACTCCTGAAGATTTCAAACAAGCTGATTTGAAGATGGCGCTGTCGCCATGAATTCCATATCTTCAACCAACTAAGAAATGATATCTGTTAGTACGCCTGTAGCTTTAGTTTTTTGACAATTCAATAAAATTAAAATTAAAAACAATAAATTTAAATATAAATAAGAATTTTACAAATATCACATAATATTCTTATGTTTTATTATTTATTAAAAAAAATAGATTTAACCGAGCTACAACAAGCAAACGACAGGCGTTATGATAGCTATCATTAGCCAGTTAGCTGACTTTGGGCTTCACAGAAGGAAGGTTCATCAAAGTAGCAAAAAGTCGAGTGGTGGGAATCAGAAGAGCGATTCACAGATGTAAAAGAGGCAGACCGACACAAAGGTAGAGAAAAAGGTAAGATGAGTACTGTGAATGGGGTCGAATATGACAACCAGGGGGGTCAGGGTAGTTTGAAGTGAGAAGTCAACTGCCAGTT
>UZAE01000242.1:0-29006 GCA_900617975.1 Rodentolepis nana | reverse complement strand
ATACGGCAAAAAATCTATTAATCGGCAGTTGACTTCTGACATCAAACTACCAAGGCCCCACTGCATTTCATATTCGACAAATTCACTGTACTCACCTCACCTTTTTTCTACTTCCATTTCATATTCGGCTAATTCCGCAGTACTCACCTCACCTAATTTCTACCTTCGTGTCCGTCTGCCTCTTTTACATCTGTGAATCGCTCTTCTGATCCCAACCCTTCCACAGTATTCAACTCACCTTTTTTCTACCTTTGTGTCTGCTCTGTCTCTTTTACGTCTGTGAATCATTATTCTGTCCCCCCTCCCCTTCTCTTTTACGTCTGTGAATCATTATTCTGTCCCCCATCTTGCTCTTTTACGTCTGTGAATCATTATTCTGTCCCCCTCTCGGTACGTCTGTGAATCATTATTCTGTCCCCCTCTCGACTTTTAACGTCTGTGAATCATTATTCTGTCCCCCTCTCGACTTTTTTTCTGTGAATCATTATTCTGTCCCCCTCTCGACTTTTTGCCAGTTGGATGTTCTTCCTGTCCCGCCCCCCAGTCTCGACTTTTTTTCACTTTGATGTAATTCTGTTCCCCACCCATCGCCTTTATTCTACTTTGGTGAACCTCCCCTCTGTGAAGCCCGAAGTCAACTAAAGGGCTAATGTTACCTATCATAACGCCTGCCATTTGAAATGAATAAAAATAATTTATTCGGTCTCAATTCAAAGGCGGGTAGTAAGCACATGGCAGAATACTCTTTAAGTATCGCTGCGTATTTTTTTCACTCTCAATTCAATAAATACGCTCATGATTATCAGTAAAAATCTCAATATCCTGCTTCCATGTTATCTGTTCAGTTATCATAAAATAGTTTTGATATGAAAAACTTAATAGCCCAACGACAACTTTCCTGCCTTTTTTGGGGGGTGAGATTTCGGGTGTGACCTTGTTAGTGCATTCACTATTGGGTAGTCATTTTGGCTCTCTGCACAATATCTCAATGTTATATATGTGGTCTTTCTGAGTGGTATTTAAGAGGTTCTGGAGTAGACTTTGGTCGATTAAATGCTTTTGTATACTGTTGGGCTAGTAAATACATGTTTACGCATCCACAGTACTTCTATGAATTAGTATACTACAATTGGGTCCTTGAGGAAGAAAGGATGATTAATAGTTTTTTGTTTAACCTTTTGTTAAAATGAATTTGGATTTTGTAATCCGACGAAACAGTGACAAAATGTTGCATCTTATCACCTTTCTTGCTATATTAAAATAAATATCCAGTTCCCATTTCAGACTTTTCTAGATTACGGTCTATTTCGGGAGTTGCAATTGACCCATAGAATTGCAAGTTTTAGCCAATCGAATTTGTTCTATTATAACTAACTGATAGGCGATAATAAAATCAGCCCATCTATACATTACACAGACGTCTTTGTTTACAATTCACCTGTGGTGTTATCACCTCAGTGATCACGCATCACAAAATGTAATACAGCATGGATCTGATTTGTATTATACACGTCCGATTTTGGGTCAGTTTCAAATATTTTCTACCAAATTCACCAATTCACAAAAAACTCAGGAATAGGGAAAAATGCGTGTATCTGTGTCACGCTATAAAGTAACTCATTTTCATCTGCCAGTCCTCGGCTGCAAAAAATACCCTAAATTAAATTAACAATACAAAAGACTATGATTATTGTGGACATGAGATCAACTAGAAACGCGGTGGGGGGGGGGGGTCCATTTTAAATTAGTGAGCTCTGGATAAAGAGGGTACTGTAAGGTGAATTAGATCAATTATTAATATCCAGCCTTGAAGAGTGTACGCTCTGGATATTCAGAGATCATTGACCACTTGATTCCATAGAGATACTATTAAAAATACAACAGAACTAATTGGAGTTCCCACATGGAGGTCTACAATATCATCAATTTTTCTCCACTCCTTGCCATTTTGACCCCATAGTCCTCAGTGTTCGGATGCTTTCCCATGGTTAAAACGTGTATTTTTTTTTTGACTGTGCAGTGGGTTTTAACGCAACGATCAGGCACACATGTCTGTGGGTGCACGGCAGAATTTGGTGACCCCACAAGTGTAAACTACATGACCTGATAGGCCAACCACAAATTTATTATACTTATTTAAACCAGCTAAAATATTAAAATTCACCATTGTTTGAAGTCACAACGTGGTGAAATTAAAAAGCGAATGATGTTAACAATGGGATTCAAATGGTCAATTATGGGTGGCGTTGGGGAGCTGAAGGAATAACAATCAACATTGCAGTTGCTAAAATCTATTTAAATTAAATAAATATAGGCACTTGAGCAGCTCAAATCCTGATGATAATAAAGGTAAATTAGAAGCCAAATCAAATTAGGCTGATTTTGTGTTCTTTGTGTTTTGACAACTAGGTACGCAATACCGTGAAAGACGGGGCAGTCTAGCGTCACTATACGATAACAGTAAACTTAAAACCCTCCTAAGAAGTTGTAGGTTATTTTGGTCTCTCGGAGTCAGAAGGGAAGCACAAGAACTACACATTAAAATAAGTCGTCAAGGTGATTTCGGTGTGGCCGGTTTGTTGAGTGAAACTCAATACCACGGGAATTTCGGTAAGAACAGTGAGGTACAATGTTGTCAGTTCAGGACGAATTAGCATATAAAGGAAATCAATGCAAATTTATTGTAGAACCCATTGTACTAAGAACCCAAATGGCCTCCAGCTGCAAGTTTTATTCCTAATTTTATAAAACAGGCGCAAAATTAGTTCTACGACCATTTTATCTGACGTTTATGTTTTAGCTTAGTTGAGTGAAAGCAATTTCAACTCTAAAGGAAGTCAGCAAGTAACAAACTCATAGCCAAAAATCTAAGAAAGTACGAATACACTTTGCTAAGTTTGAGTTGAGCCCTACAATGGAAACCCCTAAAGAAATAAATATAATTTCTTAAGCTCCACAATATGTAATACGTGTACGATTTCTTCAAATTTGTATATAAATTCACCTTGAACAATCGATAGAATCATGCACCTAAGAAAGGAGGCAAAATAACAACGGAAAAGTTCTCCCTTTTCCCAGTCTAATTATACATGTTGGGCAAAATAGAAACACGTGGGCCAAGTAAGGTCTTGACCAACCACCAATAAAAGTTCCCCAACCAATAGCATTGCTACATTTTGTCTTGTCACACGTTAGCGGACAAGTGCGTGGAAGAACAAAGCTCAAGACAGGCAGCCAAATAAGAAAGAAATTAAGAGATTTCAAGCCTCTATAACTGATTAGCTTGAAATCCAACCTATGCAATAGAGAGAGCAAAAATTAAGCAGCTTATCCATGTTAAGTAAAGTTTTAATTACAGAAATTAAAAGTGAGGACAACAAATAAGAGTAAAGAAAACACGGGACTTATGGTACATATGGGAAATTATGTAGATCAAATTAAAGTAATGGGCGCTTTTGTTCAAGGAAGGGTATTACTTCTTCGTCTTTGACTTCATGGCATGTCGCAGATGTCGTAGAAGGGTGGACGATTTCTTACGATCTGAGTTCCGGGATGTAGAAGCTTGGGGTTCTTGGGATTGGTCTTCATGACCATTGTCAGTTTTAGAGAGTTCGGATTCTTGATTTGGCGATGGGATTTCTTCAAAGGCGGCTAAACCGAAGAAAACACGTCAAATACCTTTATTTAGCGACATAAAATGAGTAAAATATAACTAACAGCTTAATTCTTCATGCTTTTCAGCTTCGACACGTAGACGTTCTGTCATCACAGCCAAACGATGGCTACCCTGAGAAATTCCGAGGTAGATTCGAGCTAAATGGTTATTGGCTTCACGAAGTCTATCTCTCAAATCACGATTCAAGTTCAACTGCTGTTCCAACTACAATGGTATCAAGAAAAATGTCATAGAGAAAAGGCTATATAAATGATTAAAAGTTTGAGAAGTGGCTACTTACAGTCGTTCCAATTGCGTTGTATTGTTGTGTTAAAAGATGTGCCAACGAACGCAATTCTTCCATATCTTCTAAATTATCGATTGCCCATATTAATTCTTGAATAGGAGCCTTGGAGAACTTGTAAGGAAGACCGGGAGATTCTGGAATCTTTTTAAAATCTCCACCAGAAATATTTTCAGCCTGAACTTCAAATTCCTCCGATTCTCCATTAAGAAGTCTACTGAGTTTCAAGCTAGTGGCTACTAATTCATCAGCTTGTGTGCCAAGAGGTTTCGATCTGTTCGGGCGCTTGAATGTTTGGACCATTTCCTTCAAAATACTCCAGCCCTTGCGAAGTAGGATTCTAACTTCAGCGGCAGTATCAGAATTAAGAAGGGAGCTTTGGTTGGCTTCTAATACTGGTATGGAAGAACTTTCAGTCTCAGTTATTGGAGCTTCGAAGTGCCCATTAGTAGAAGTTTGCGGGATTTCACCGGGTTCTGGCAACTTAACACGATAGAGCGGAATACAGGATGGATCTAACGGCTGAACCATATCCCAATTGGACATCAATCGAAGTTGGGTCTCAATGCAATCACCAGAAGGAATAATGTTTGGCGTAGATGACCGATTAATAAGGTTAGTACCACAGGGAAGAGTGCTCAAGAGATACAGAACCTCTGTGTCACGGATATTAAGCAATCTGCGCAGGTAAAGCTCCGTTGAAGGAACTTCGAAGGACATGGCTGGTTTCTGTTCAACCACCGGTGAAAAGCAAGTTTCGTTTACCAAACTTAATCGAAGCTTCGAAAGTTGGTTAGAGAACGCAGCCAGTGGATACATGCCTGATTTTCTACCCCTACCCATGTGCAGTGGAAGGACGGTTGAGAAGCGATCCAGTGAACGAATAACTTGCCGTTTTCGAGCATTCCGATCGAAGGAAAAATCTAGATCAGGTTCCGATTGACTGTAGTACTTATTCAATACACTCGATGATGAGCTATAGTCACCTCGTAGGGATTGGGTCGATGGTATTGGTGTGGACTGGTGTAGAACAATCTCAGACATCAGTTGACGGTTAATTTCATCAGACGTCAGGTGGCAGAGACATGGCATCTCAGTGGAAGGGGTTTCCTGCAATTGAATTCGGGACGAATGGCAGAGATTCTGCAATTTCATAAAGAACCCTGACCAACTGGACATTAGAGAGTTGACTTCCGCATCAGTGGCTGTGCTTCCAAAGGCTTGATGGAGAAGGCTTTCCATTTGGTTATGAATACAGGCCCCAACACAAAGAAGTGCTTGAGTAATGGATGACGAATCAATGCTTTCGTGGATTGTCGAAATCGGAGAGTCAATTTTAGGTGAAATAGACACGAAGGGGGAAATTCGATTCTCTCTAGAACTGCTCAGAACTTCAGGCGCCTTTGTTTTCATCGCAAGCTGCAGTTCAGACAGAATGGAAGAAAGATGGGTATTCAAGAAGGTTATTGAACAACCCAGAATGGGGAACCCAAGGAACGAGACTGTAGTAGGAATATTTACAGTTTCGATAGTCTCTTGAACGAAATGTGCTAGAAGGATGACTTTTTCCACAATGTTAGCATAGAAAGAAGGAAGATTCTTTGGACAGAAGCCCTTGTGTTTCAATTCAGTTAATAATTGGTTGTCAGGAATTGAGGTCGTTTGAACATCTTCCAGTTTTTGCACTAGAGCTTCTTTCACCTTCGTCGCTGTCTCCAGTTCAGCAGATTTGCTCGAAATCTCTTCTTCTAAGTGTTTGATGTGCTTATTAAGAGAGTCCATATCAAGGGACATCTGCTGAATACTTTCGTCCAAGGATGTTAGATCGTTTTCCTTGCATTTTAAGAGCTTAGCCATGTCTTCAAACTCATTTTCCTTCATTTTTAGGGTATTTTCTAGTGATTTGCAATCGTTTTCTTTGGACTCTAAAGATTCTTCTAATTTCTTATTGATCTCCTCGAGTTCATTCAATCGGGCTAACTGAGCGCCTCTTTCAGTTTGAAGATCGGTTGGAAGGGCGGTTAGTAAAGGTTCAGCGGAAGTGGCAGGGATGATGCTTGGTTCAATGATTTTCGAGACCTGTTCCTTAGCTTTCACCTCATTTAGTTCTTGGCTTAAACTCTCAATTTCCTCTATCTGAGAAGAGTTCATATTTTCAAGAGCTTGTAGACGTTGTTTCAGTTGCTCCATCTCGCTATTCTTAGCTTTCAAGGTCTCATCAAGGGATTTCTGTTTAACTTCTCGTGCTTTGAGAGCATCTGCAAGCGTTTTCTGTTCATCAGAATGACATTTCATTTCATCAATCATCATATTACATTTCCTGTTCAATTCATCTTTTTCTGTTTTCAGTTTAGCGATATCAATGGCAAGTTTGCTCGATTTTACTGATTCTTCATCTAACTGACTTCGCAGCCGGGTTTCCAATGCCTCCAACCTCGTAATTTCATTCCTTAAATCCGAGTCTCTGGCAGTCAATTCCTCGACAATGGACATTAAATCAGAAATTCGCCTTTCACCTGAATTAACGATAGCAGACAAGTCGTTTGTCCTCGAGAACAGTCTAGAGGAAACATCAATTAATTGAGCCTCGAAGTCATTGATGTCCTTTTCTCTTTTCTGCAATTCCTTCTCGTGGAAGACCAATTCATTCACAAGTTGTTTAATATCTTCACAATTCTTGTAATTATCATATTCTGCTGAACGAAGACACTTACGAAGATATTTTACTTCAGGATTTTCTTGAAGACTTTCTTTAAGAACACAAAGATCGGAATTTTCTGAAGTTAATGAATCATTCAGAGGTACGATGTTGTCGTTAGACTCCGACAAATGAGAATTCTCAGGAGTTACAGAAAGTAACTTCCGTTTAAGTGGTACTCTCGCTCCCTCCTTTGATGTTAAAGCAGATTCAAGTTCAGCAATTCGTGAAATTTGCTGTTCTTCAGAAAACTCAGATATCTCCTTTTGTCCAACAGATAAGGGGCTTAATGACATAAGAAGAGACTCTCTGGCCTCAGCAATTCCAATTTTCTGCTTTAAGTTATCGATATCAGCAGTCTTCTGCTCGAGCCGCTTTTGAAGTGACCGGATTTCTTCACTCAAATTCGCAATCTCACACTCTTTATCTCTTAAACTGGTTTCAAGGACAGTATTAAGAGATGTGAGAGCATTGTTTTCCTGTCTCAACGACTCTATTTCATCGGTGGATTCCGGCATGGGCGGTGCAGAAGCTAGAAGCTCAGACATTACCGGTTTAACTACAGCGAGTTCGGTAACAGGTTCTTCTGTTTCCAATAGTTGACCTTGCAGTTCTTCAACCTCAACATCATTTTCATTGGCGACCTGAAATTGTTCCAAGATTTTTTCTTGTGTACTATCTTCGAGGTCCTTAATCTTGTCTTCCTTTGCTCGTAACATGGCCTCCAGTTCCGCAATTTTAGATCTAAGCTCTGTTTCACTTGCTTGAATTTTCGCTTCGTCAGGAGTTATGGACATTAAAAGAGATTCCCTCGCCTCAGCAGCCTGAAGTTGGTGGACTAACGCGTTGAATTCGGTTGATTTCTGCTCAGAGGCGGCTTTCAAAGTTTCCAGTTGTCGTTTTAGTTCTAGAATTTCCGTCTGGAAATTCTCTGAGGATTCCTGTTGCAATTTGTTAAATTCTTCCTCTTTGTCCTTAATATAGAATTCTTTCTCATTCAATTTATTCTTAATAACTTCAAGATCAACTAAACCAGCAGAAAGTTGTCCAAGCTTCTGACGCTCTTCACGCAATTGCTTTATAAGTTCTCTTTCCCTAGTCTTAAGATATTTCACCAGTGAAATGAGATCACGAACACGAACCTCACCATAGTCAATAGTTTCCACTAAAGCATTCAATTGAGAAGTTAGATGTGCGGAGAGATCAGTTATGTTGGACTCAAGTTCGTTGAGATTCATTTCATTTTCTTGAGCAAGAGCCACTTCCTCTTTAAGTCGCTCAACTTCAATGCTAAGGCTTTTACATTCCGCCGTTTTACTGATCTTCTCTTCACCAAGTTCCTGGATTCTCTGCTCTTTTTCTTCAAGCATTTTTCTCAAGGTCACCACTTCAATACTACTAACTTCGCATTGCATAGTAGTGACTTTCAGAGATTCCAATTCTTGCTTTAAGGAATTACATTCCCCTTCTTTCCTACTGAATTCTTCTTGAAGGCTTTCTAACTGTTGACGGAGGTCCCTTGTTAACAGGTTCTTTTCGATTTCTTCCTGAAGGTCCTCGAATTCACCATCCTTGTCTTGAGTGATAGCTTTCAATTCAGTCAAACGCGATGAAAGAGCTTGAATATCTGCTTCTGTTTGAAGAGCAGATTGAGTTAGGAGCACCGATTTTACCTGCTCAGCAGGAGTTGGTTCGGGTGCAGGGATAACAGGCTCTTTCAGTTTCCCAGCTTCTAGTTGCTCCCACACTTTCTCGCATTCTCTAATTTTCTGAGCACTAAAATCTTCCTTTTCTTTCAACTGCTGGCGCAGCTCTTCAGCCTCTGCAGTAGAAGCCTCAATACTCTGTGAGAGTGATGAAATCTTGTCTCGCATATCCTCCTTTATGATTTTAATCTCATCCTCAAGCAATTTGACTTGGTGCTGAGCAGCTTGGAGTTTCAGTTCAGTCTCTCGTGTTTGCATAACAGTTTCATCAGGAGCCAATGACAGTAAGAGAGATTCTCTAGCTTTAACAGTTTCCAGATCATGAGTCAATGAGGTACACTCAGCCACTTTTTGATCCAGATCTTCAAGAAGAGTTTTCATCTGATCACGCAATGCAAGAACCTCCGATTCGTTAGTATTGCGTTTTTCTAAGGCTTCTTTATGCAATATTCCGATTTCAAGCTCTTTATTGTCTAATTCATTACGGAGATGATTGCCTTTTGACACCAAATCCTCAATCATCGAGAGAAGATCAGATATCCTCCTTTCACCCAAATTAGCATTTAGTTCTAAATCCTTCAACTGAACAAGAAAACGAGAGGAAAGATCATTCATGCTTGATTCAAGGTTCTGAAGAACTTTTTCACGAATTTTGACAACATCGAGCTCATCTTTGAGACGCTGAGTCTCAGTGGAAAGAACAAAGTAATCAGAAACTTTGCGATTCAAAGCTTCCTTCACATCGTTAAGTTCCATTTTCAAAGCTTCAAATTCATTATTGCTAACTGCTGAAATATCTTCAAACAGTCGCCCACATTCTTCAACTTTCTCAGCATTACTTTCTCCCAGGACTTTCACATTTATTCTAGGCTCTTCAGCCTCAGAAGCAGATATGTTTCCATTCTGCGACATTTTCGAGACTTCTATTTCCAAAGATTTTATTTTGGCATCCTTTGATTGTAATGCTACTTCAAGCTCCGCGACTTTGCGTTCCAATTCAGCCCCACTAGCTTGAATAACCTCAGCATCAGGAGCCAAAGACATAAGAAGAGACTCTCTGGCCTCAGCAATTCCAATTTTCTGCTTTAAGTTATCGATATCAGCAGTCTTCTGCTCGAGCCGCTTTTGAAGTGACCGGATTTCTTCACTCAAATTCGCAATCTCACACTCTTTATCTCTCAAACCGGTTTCAAGGCCAGTATTTAGAGATGTGAGAGCATCGTTTTCCTGTCTCAACGACTCTATTTCATCGATGGATTCCGGCATAGGCGGTGCAGAAGCTAGAAGCTCAGACATTACCGGTTCAATTATAGTTGGTTCGATAACAGATGTCATTGATTGCAATAACGTCTCTCTTGACTTACTCGAATTCAATTCATTCATCAACCTCTCGATTTCTGCAACATTTTGAGCATTTGTTCCTTCCATTTCTCTCAATTTCTTTCGAAGTTCTTCAGCTTCTGAGGCAGAATCATTGGCATTCTTAGAAAGTTTCGAGTTCTCGCCTTCTAGGATCTTAAATTCCTCTTCCTTCATGCGTAAGTTAACTTCAAGATTTGCAATCTGGGACTTTAATTGATCCTCGACTGTTTCATCAGGAGATAGGGATATTAGAACGGATTCTCTGGCTTTGGTCTCTTGCAGCTCTTGATTCAATGTGAAACATTGAACCTCTTTCTCCCCAATCGCTTCTTGTAAGGCCTTTAATTGATTACGAAGATCAAATTCTGTCGTTTGAGAGTCACGAGAAAGCTTTTCGGATTCATTCCGCAATGTCTTCAGTTCATCTACTTTACTTTTGAGAGTGGATGCCATATTAGCAATTCGAGCCAACAAATTCTCGTTTTCATGCCTGAGAGATTCCAATTCACCAGCTGGTTTAGGCGTAGGCGATGCTAAATGGTCCTGTCTTACTGGGTCAATAATAGTTGGTTCTACATTCAGTACCTTATTATTCTCTATGGCTTCTAGATGGGCTTTCATGCGTTCAAGCTCATCTGTTTTCTTGTCATTCAAATCCTTTAACTCATCCAATTTTTCATGAACTTCTTCATTTGATGTTTGAGCCGCCATAATTTCCCCTTCTTTGAGTTTTAAGGTAGCTTCAAGTTCGTCTATCTTAGCTTTTAACTCAAGGCATCTAGGTTCTGCTAAAGCCACGGTTTCTTCCAAAGAGTTCAATTTGATGGAAAGATCAGTCAAAGAAGATTCAAGGTTTTGAAGATCTCTATTACGCTTTGCGAGATCATCACGTGCTTCTTTCACATCGGCTTTGAGTTTTTCAACTTCGACAGCATTACTTGATTGCTGTTCAACGCTCAGTCGCAATTGCCCGTGAAGGTCATCCCTTTCAAGCATTAACTGGTTCAGCCTATCTTCAAGAGTTTGAAGGGCCATCTCTTTACTCTTTAAATCGGATTCCAAATTGGTGATTAAGGCAGTCTTTTCTTGATCAGCCTTCCTCAATTCGTCAATATCAGTAGAGGATAAACCAAACTCATTTGATTTCCTTGTGGCTTCTAGTTCTTGAGCCAAAGAGTTAAAGTCAGCTACCTTCTGCTGCATTTCATGCTGAAGTGCGTCCAATTTACCTCGGAGATCTTGAAGCTCCGATTTAGAATCAGGCAATGAGTTCATGCCTTCCTCATCATGCTTCAAAAGAAGACTAGATTCGATTTCAGCAGCTAAGTTTTGCCCAATTGCCGCCTCCCTCAAGGGCGGTACAGATGTAAGGATCTCCGATTTGACGGGTTCAACGACAGTCGGTTCAATAATAGGTGTCAATGGCCGCAACTCAATCTCCCTTGCCTTAGATGGATGTGATTCTTCAAGATCCCCTAATTTCTGTCTAAGTTCTTCGACTACAAATGTAGGTGTGATAGCAGACTGAGACAATTTCGAGATCTCTTCTTCCAACGATTTCAATTTAGCCTCATTCGATTGCATTGTTCCTTCCAGCTTCATGACTTTAGATATCAATTCAGATTCTTCAGCTTCTTTATCAAGAGTCAATGATTCTGTTACTCTAGCAGATTGGAGTTCTTTAGAAACATCCTTCAGCTCAGCAGTTTTGAGCTCATTTTCTAGCTTTAGAGCCTTGACATTTTGATGAAGCTCTTCAATTACTTTAGTTGAGGAATCTGCATTTTCAGTGGCCTTTACCAATTCCTCTTCCTTAAGTCTAAGGAGAGACTCAATCTCTGTTATTCTAGAGAGCAGCTCTTCATTTTCGAATCTCACCGCATGTACCTCTTGTAGTAGTTCATCAATCGGGATATCGTTGACTTCGGAAGTCGATGGAGTCCTTGCGAAAAGGTCGGATTCCTCCTTTATTGAATCTCGAACGCCTAAGTCAACTGTGGAGAGTAGTACTGCTTCTCTAGCTTTCACGGCATTCAACTCTACTGTCAAATCGTCCACTTCATTCAGCAGACTCTTGTATTCTACAGCTTTACGAGTGTTTTCATCCTCAAGGCTGTGAATTCTTTCCTGCAACGTTCCTAGAGTACATGAATCGAAAGACTGCTGGAGTTTGGCCTCCAGTAGCTCCTTTTCCTCCTGCAGACTCTTTAGAGCTTCTTCCTTTGCTTCCAAGGCTTTAGATAACTCCTGTACCAACTGATTTTCATTATCAACTTTCAAAGAAAGTTCAATTTCCTTTGAATTCAACGTGCTTTCCAATTCACTCAAATTTGAAGTGAGTTTTGAGTGAAGCTGTACCATGCTGGCTTCAAGATTCTGTAGAGTAACATCCCTTTCAACGAGCTCTTTCTGAAGTTCACCGATTTCATTGGTTAGGAGTTGAATGTCTTCGTCTTTACCCTGTAGACACATTCCCATCCCTTCTAGTTCAGCAGGAACAGCAGTAGTATCTTTTAAAGGCGCGAATTTTGCATTCGACTGCAAGTGGGTTTTCACAAGATCACTCAAATGAGACAAATGATCTTTCAGAGAGTTGATTTCAAAATCATTGGAGTTCTGGATTTCATCTGATTGTACTTTTGCAGAAACGGGCGTAATAAGATCTTGTTTTATAGTTTCTATGGGTGGTGTTCCAGCCTGTGCACAGGTAAGTTGTTGAATCAAGTCGGTTACTTCAGTGATGAGGCACCTACATTGGTTCTCTTTCTGAACTAGCCTCTCTTCAAGAATCTGCAATTTCTGCCGTAAACCTGACTCCTCATCAGTTTTGGCCTTAAGAGCATCTTCTAGGTTTGAGATAAATGAAGCCTGTTCATTATTCGTTTGCTGAAGTTCAGGTACTCCATTGTGATCTTTCATTGCCGAAAAATGCTCTGTTTCTGGAAGCGATTCAGATATTGAGATTAAGACTGCTTGTCTGGCCTTAGCAACCTCAAGCTCTTTAATGAGATTATCAACTTGATCTTGAAGAGCACTGCACTCAGCTGATTTTTGATCTTTCATTTCCTGAAGAACCTGTAACTGTCGATGCAATTCTTCAACTTCGGCTAAGACAGATTCAGATTCTTTCGAATACTCCAATATTGCCCGCTGCATTTTAGACTCCATTGATCTTAGATTCTCATCCTTTTCCACAACCACAGCTTGCAAGGACTGCAACTGTTCTTCGAGAGCAGAGGACTGAACAGAGGACGGTTCAATTGGTGCCTGAATCTCCGTAGTCCTTAACTTTTCTTTAAGTTCTTTCTTATCATTTTCAAGTTTTGCAAGTAGATCTTCTAACTGATCCTTCTTTGTGCCTAGATCATCGATCAGAGCCAAAAGCTCAGGGACCCTGCATTTACCAGTGTTAATGGCATCCTTCAAATTATTCAAATTGTGATTTAATCGAGTAGAAAGCTCAATTATACTAGCTTCTAGGGCATGTAAGCTATCATTACGTACGGAAAGCTCTCTGTAAAGGTTTTCGACCAGAGCATCTCTCTTGGCTAGATCAGATTCAAGGGTAATGATTTTCGTCTTCAAATCATCCAAACTTTGCGTCAACCTTGAAACACCAGAGTCAGCTTGATCCATTAAATCTGTCCATGTTCTTCGAACTTTTGATTGTGAATCAACCGGATCAGACATCTGTTGAAGCAGGCATGAAATACGATCAACCAACAAGTTAGCATCTACAGAACTCGTATGGTCAGAAGGTGCAGAGGTTAAACCGTGTTCAACGGCAACAGGTTGAACGAAAATTGGATCAATGACTGGTAATGCAGATACTTGAACCTTAGTTCGGTCCAATTGCTGAACGAGCTTTTCAATTTCAGCAGATTTCCGTCCATTTGCTTCCTCCAATTCACGTAATCGAGCATGCAATGAATCAACCTCCAAAGCTTGTGAGTTCGAAGCAGCAGTCAGTTGATTCAAATCGATTTCCTTAGCTTTGAGGTCATTCTCCAACTGAATAATAGCACTTTGGTAATTTTCCTTGGATGTTAAAATCTCCTCAAGCACTTGCTTGGTTTCAGCAAATTGAATTTGCAAAGAATCTAACTCAGATTGCTTTAACTCTAGGGCTCTTTCAAGTTCCTCAGTTCGCACGTTAGTTGGTTCACTAGGTTGAGATGTGTCAGTCGAAACCATTGATAGAAGAACAGATTCCCTAGTTTTGTATGTTTCTAGTTCCGAAATTAGATCCGATAGGGTTCGACCCTGCTGCTCATTCTCTTGCCTAAGGGAATCCAATTCATTATTCAGTGATTCAAAAGTTTCTACCTCAGAAGTAGGTGTCTTTAGAGCTTGAACTTGATGTAATTTCTCATTCAATTGAGCAAGTGTTGCTTGCTGTTCTAGGAATTGTTGATTAAGCGCTTGAAAATGCGTCTTTTCAGCTTCAAGCATCTCTGTCAGGACTTTTTTCTCCGACTCCACACTTTCCAGTACGGCTGTTAAATGTGCTTGGTCTTTCAAGAGGTGATTGATTCCCTCTTCAACCTGACCCATCATATCTATCCAAGAATGGCCCAATTGAGTGTCGCAGTCAGTTGAGTCTGAGAGTTTTTCAATCAGGTTTAATAAACTAGCAGTTAGAACACTTTCATTCACATTTTCTTTCAATAATAAAGGCGGTGCAGAAGTCAGCAAATGAGAAGTATCGACATTTTGGATTAAAGTAGGTTCATCCACCTGAACAGCATTAGACTGATTCGTCAAAGTGTCAATTTCTGACTCTTTCGCCTTCAAAGTCTCGGTGAGCTCCTGGATTTTCCATTTAAGGTTATCCACCTTATCCTCTCCTTCAATCCCCTGTACCTTTTGCTGCACTAACTCGAGTTCTCTTTCCTTTAGAAGAAGAGATTCATTAAGTTTTGCATTAGCATCCTCTAATTCTGCAATACGAGCGATTTGACCTTCTAGGAAACCGTCAGTGGCTTCTAAGTCCTCGTCCTTCTTGGTAATCATTTCTTCTAGACCTTCGATCTTCTGAAGCAGCTCTGAAAGCTCAGAAGTCTTGCCGTTTGATTCCTGTGAAGATTGTTCGAGTCGCTCTTGAAGTTCTTTCACAGAACTCTCGAGACTTTTCTGGATCTCTGCTTTTTCTTCAAGAGCTTTGGAAAATTCAGAGCGCTCAAGCTCAAATTCAGACAAAAGCCGACACTCTTTACTAACCTTATCAGCAAATTTAGCTTCAAGGTCTTTGAGAGCCGACAATAAATCTGACTGTCGACTTTCAGTAGCATTAAGAATGGAGTCGAGAGTTGCCATGTGAGAGTGGATCCGTTGATTAAGGTCTATTATCAAGGCTTCCAAGTTCAGTAAACTAGAATCGCGACCAGTTAGCTCCTGCTTGAGGTGCAGAATTTCATCAGCTTTATGACTATTGTCGGCTTCTAAATCTGTCAGCTTATTTTTCACTTCTTTTAATTCAGCAGAAATAATAGTATTAGCCTCCAATACTTCAATTTCAGCATTCAAGCCAACACTACCAACGTGAGTCAAATGCAAGATCTGTTCCTTCAGAGATTCGACTTCAATCTCTTTAGCAACCAGAGTGTCTTCTAGATGACACTTTGCATTTTCAATCTGAGCGATGTGTTTCATTTGTTCTTCATTTAATTTCTGTAATTCAGAATTATCTCTTTTAGCAGCAACTTCTAGTGGAGCTGAGGCTAAAGGTTGTTCTACAATTAATGGAGTCATAGAATCAGATTGCATAGCATCAAGTTGTTGGGTCAAGTCTACAGCTTTGACGGAGAGATGTCCATAATCGACCGCTTTGATGTCATGCTCACCCTGAAGATTTTCTAATTTAGATTTCAGAGAGGTCACCTCAGATTCTAACTTCACGATTCGAGTAGCCTTGACTTCGTTTTCTTGGCTCAGTTCAAGAATTTTTTGCTGGAGATCTGTAGTTTGCTCAATCACCGGTGACAATGACATTAGAACTGCCTCTCTCGCCGCCGCCGTACTTAACTTGTGATTCAGAGCAGCTACCTCTTCTGCCAATACAATGCATTCTCTTGTCTTCACTGCCTTTTCCTCGTCAATGACTTGCAATTTCTGCTTCAATGCATTCAACTCTTCTGCCAAAATCACCATCTCATTCACTTTCGCCGTCAAATTGTTTAGTTCCTCAACCTTTGCCTTAAAACCATCTTCGAGCATAGTTAAGGTGTTTCCCTTCAATTTTAAAGCATCTTCCAGACTCTTGACTTCCTGATCTTTCAATATTATCTCGCTTTCTAGCTTCTCACAAGTTTGTTCAGCAACCATAAGCCGAGAAACTCGGTCTTCATCCTCGTTGGCCTTTGAAGAATCTTCAATTTGAGCTAACTTAGTAGTTCGTTCGCTCAGAATCTCCTTCATTTGATCACATTTCAGTAATAGATCAGCATTTTCAGCTGTTAGTTTGCTCAATTCCGACTGTAAATGACTTTCTCGGTGAGATTTGGAATCAAGCTGTGCTTTTAGCTCACTTTCATTTATTCTCAAATTTCTCACTATTGAAGATAACTCATTGACACGACCTTCACTTGAATTAACAATCTCCATCAAGCTGTTTACCTGTGAATGAAGTCGTGATAAAATTTCCTCCATACTGCCTTCCAGACCTTGAAGACTTGCATCTCTCTTTAGGAGTTCGTCTTCCGATACTTGGAGTTTAGCTTCATTCAACTCCAATTGCTGTTTCAGCTCACTTGACCTCGTTTCAATAAATCCCAACTGTCGTTTCAAAGAAACTTGAGCCTTCAGCAGACTGGAAACTCCAGATTCCACTTTGTCCATTAGATCTAACCAGGATTTTTGTTCTTCGATTTGAAGATCTGATGTATTTGAAATTAGTTCAGTTAGGGAGCAGAGTCGAGCAATGAGATCTTCATTAACACCATTCAGAGAAATGTTATTGTCAGTATATTCGTGGCATGCATCCATAACTCTAGGTTTCAACTGACATTTTATAAGAGGTTTCGCGGTCAACAAAGGTGCCGTGCTTACCGATTCAATCAATGTGGGCTCTGAAACACATTCATTTAGCTTATAATCACTCGGTTGCTGAGTCGAGGATTTCACTTCATCAATCAAGGAACTGTTTTCTGCTATATTGGGAATTATTGTCTCCTTCAAAGCAGCAGTTTTTCGCTGAAGTGTTGTTTGATCAAATTCAGTTATTTGTGTAAGTTTATCATGATACTTTGGAGTTGAGTCATGCATAAGCTCAATTTTTACGGGATCAATGACAGTTGATTCAGTCGCCTCTTTTATCTTCTGATTAAGGAAGTCGATTTTATTGGACTTAGCTGAGATTTCATCTTCAAGGAGTAGGATTCGCTGACGTAATTCCTCAATCTCATCAGCACTGGTAGATGATTCAGTAAATGATTGCTGAAGTCTCTCCTCTAACGCCTTCAATTCTTCGTCCTTCTTCTTTGTCTCCCCTTCCGCTCTTCGTTGAGCTACCAACGCTTCTTCAATTCGAGCTTCTGATATCTGATCATGGGTCATCTTGAAGTTTTCCTTCTCGGATTCGAGAGCAGAAAGTCTTTGTTTCAGATCCGCAATATTTCTTAACAGATTTGAGATATCGTGTTCTATCTTATCAATTAAATCTGACCATGACATGGGTTTTGCAACGGAACCAGGAGAGAGTTGGCCTACCAAATCAGCTAGACGTGATAATATTAGATCTCTGTCGTCATTTACACCGACAAAATCAGAGGCTGAAAGTAAGGGTTCAGTTCGGACTACTTCTACAGTAGGTTGTGTCAAATTGGTTAAAACGGTTGTCGTTTCCTTTAATTCTTCGGAGTTTTGGTTCACTCGATCACAAGAAGCAGAACTGCCCGCAGATTTAGCTGATAAGGCCGCAGTTAGTGTCTCTAGTTGCTTGTGAAGTTCCTCAGACTCTGAGGCTTCAGTTCGAGACTCACGAAGCTTGTCTTCTAGTGTTGCCTTATCCTGTTCAATTCCGGCCACCTGGGCTTCAAGGTCAGAAATGCGCTCATTTTTTATTTCAAGCTCCTTCTGGGATTCATTTTGTTCAGCTTCTGCAACGGCAACTACCTTTTTCAGATCAACATTGTCTTTCAAAAGGCTAGAAACACCAGACTCTATCTGCTCCAGTAAATTAAACAATGATCTAGGCTCGCCACTTCGAATGGTCGATAGTTGATCTACCAATACTGACAATCTATCCACGAGGTTATCTACATTAGCGCTACTTTCAGGAGAAAACTCATGATATACTTCGGTGACGTTAGGAGATTCCTTCTCTGGCATAGATGTGAGGAATGGCTCTGCTTTAACTGGCTCAGTCAAAGTAGGTTCAACTAGTGGATCAAGAGAAGCAGCGGAGGGTTTAATGGAATTTAACCGTTTGGTCGAATCCTCTGTATTGGCTTGAAGGGAAACGCATTTGGAAGATTTCCGATCATTGTCTGATTCGAGGAGAAGTATTCTCCGATTTAGCGACTCAATAGCATTTTCCTTTGATTTCAATTCAGCTTCACTCTTGCTCAACTGACTTAAAAGTTGGGATCTTTCTGCTTCGAGGTTATCAAGATAAGCAGTTCTTCTGTTAATTTCATCTCGTTGTTCATTCAATTGCTTTTCAAGCGATGATTTCTCAATCAGAACAGATGTAAGATGTCCTTCAATTTCAGACAATTTAACGGTATTCTGGTTGCTCAGACCCTTATTCAATTTCTCCAACTGATCACGAACTTTGTGCAGCTGTTGTTGAAGTCTACCTCTCTCAGCCAAATTGACTAAAAGCTCCTCCTGCAAGGATTCAACCTTCTCGACAATCAATTCAGCATTAGGTTCTGTGGACAACAAATTAGCAAGAACTCGAATATTTTGAGCAGGTAAAGAGAAGTCTTCACTAGTCTTAAATGCAACCTGTTTTTCAACCTCCGCAAGCTTTTGAGTTGCCTCAGTAGTCGCGGTTTCACCGTCTTCACATCGTTTCTCCAAGGCGATAATATTCTGTTGAATATACTGGACTTGAGTTTGTAAATCCTCAGCACCTCGTTTCAAAGTAGAATCATTTGCCGGAGTCTCTTTGACTTCAGTTGCTTTTTCAGGAATGATAGCAGGACTAGGTGTTTCAGATTCAACTTTCCCAAGAGAGGGATCGTCTGGATCAATTCCAAGAAGGATGAGTTGTCGAGTCCTTTCTGCTAATTGGATATGGTTCTGCTCAACCTCCAGTTTCAGAGATGCAAGCATACCCGACAAATCACTGACCTGAGCTTCCGCGTTTGATAAGAGATTAGCTAGACGTACACGACAGGACTCAGAATAGGCTAGATCTCTGAGAAGATTAAAGATTTTACCATCCTCAAGGAGAGTCGAAATGGCAGTAACTGCCGTTACACAACAGGAATTCCACGGGAGATCTGGGTCATTACGCACAATAGAGACAGAATGGTGTCCCTCTGTGTCACCATTATGGGTAAGTTCGGCATCCTTGAAGGACTTATAAACTCTAATACAAGCTTGCAAATCACCCATCTCCGTTCCTGGTTCTTTAGCTAGAAGAAGACTAAGAAAACGATCAACTGCTGAAGAAGTTTTTAGCACATGCATAGGTTCATGTCTTATAGGAGACAATGGATCGCAACACTCCGAACTATCATCCACTAAAAGGGTACTCTGCCACAATCGCTCAAATATCCCATTCAGATGGTCAAAGTCGTGCTTCAGCGTTTCTGCTTCATGGACGCTATTTGAGAGTTTGGCTGAAAGCACCTCGATTTGTTTATTCTTTTGCTTTAAATCGGCATCTTTGTTATTTAGCACGAAACGAAGGTTTTGAATCTGGGCTTCATGACTTGTAATTACCTCTCGTAAGTCATTCACTTCTTGGTTCTTGTCATGCATCAAGCCTTGAGCACGTTCAATTTCAAGACTTTGCATGGTAGATACTCCCTGAACTGTTGATACTTCAGTTCTGAGTTCCGTAATTAGGCTATTCAAAGTAGCAATACTCTGATTGGATGAATTCAATTTGGCACTAAGCTCGGACATGTCACCAGTCTTTTGTATAAGAACACTCTTTAGGCGCTGAAGGTCAGTTTCGTAAGAGTTCTGAATGGCGTTGAACTGGCTAATTTTCTCATTAGCTCCAGCTAATTTCGACTGGAATTCTTCGTTTTGAGCACAAAGCCGTGCCTCAAGTTGGTTGATCACGGCCGCCTGTTCAATAAGTTTGGATTGAAGGTCACAAGTGGATTCTGCCACCTCTGTGCTGCCGACAGCTCCTGTAAATGGCTCGAAATCATCAGATTCAATCGAAGGTGCTCGATTTAGTGGAACTGTTGAAGTGAGTTGAATTGAATCCTCGAAAGATTGGAGAAGGGGAGCTGTTTCGGTCACAATCTCCTGCTCCTGTTGAGCCTTTCCAAGCTTTCCGAATTTAGTTATGAATTTCTTTGGCGTTGAGGGCATGGACTTCTTGAGTTGCTCCATTTGCTCGTGTAATAGCTTAGACTCCTCTGAATGACTCTTAATCAGAGCTTGGTCCTCTTCTAATCTTGCCAACAGACTTGCAATCTCTTCGTCCTTCTGCTTCAAGAGAGCCTCATTAGCTTCTTGTCTTCGGTTGGCCCAATCTCTTAAGCGTTCACCAAGAATATCACTGAGCTTGGTTAAACTCTTAAGATGCTCATCAGGGCTTCCATTCACCCGCAATTTTGAAACGAAATCTGCGAAATCGTCCCTACATTCCTCACCTCCAGTAAACTCTGCTATTTGTTCAAGCATGTTGAGTCTTGATTCGCAGAGTACTTGGATGGCTTCTTTATTGACCTCGGTCTCACGTTCTAATGCCTTTACGGATGTTTTCAACTCTTCAACTTGGGCACTTTTATCCGAAAGAGTATTATTTAGGGAATCAAATACTTCTTTCAGAAGTAAATGGCACGGAGATGCGGTAGGAGGCAAGAAAGATGAAATTATTTCATCGACTACTTTCTGAAGTTCATTAATATCGGATGTAGTCAAACAGCCCTCACTTTGTTGATCATGAAGGTAGTCGACTTGGGTAGCAATTCCAGCAACTGGCTTCTTTTCTTCCAAAGGTCGTAAGTGAACGAAAGCATCGGATAGGGTATTTGAAAGAGATTCTAGATTCGGAATAACTTGTTGAACTACTGATGGCTCCATGGACTGAGTGAAAACCGCAATATCATCACGTAGTGACTCAATTTGATCAATCAGATTCTTTACATTACTTTGCTTAAGTTTGACAGACTCAGTTATCGTGTCCTCTTCCGAAGCGTCAGGAGATAGAGCCAGTTCATTAGTAAGAACAGCTCTGAGTTCCTCAATCTCCGCTTGTTTATTCGTAATGAGAGTATGCTTAGAGGCCCACATCACAGCTCCACGACGCAAATCGGCTAATTCTCTTTCCTTGTCAGCAATCAGAGAAGAAATCTTTGATCTGAGATCTAATTGATCCGGATCACTACCGTGTCGAGAAGAATTATCAGTTTGACGTTTAACTTCGGATTCAGAATCGAAAATAGAGTCCGATGTCGCCAGATCTAGCCAACGAACAATAGATGATGTTTTCATACTAGAAGCACTCAGATTTTCCGAAATTGAACGTTGCCGCCAAGAGGATTCACTATGAAAATCATTAAGAAGTTTCTGAAGAGTTTGAATTTGTTCATTTGTGTGAGCCACCTCAGCGTCAGCAGCTTCCAAACGCTTTTCCATCTCCTGGATTTCAGCAATGGGGACTGTTGAAACGGTTAAATTGGCAGAAACGGATACCAGTTCAGTTAGAGCTCTCTTTACATCAGGGGAATTGGGAATATACTCAACAGGATTAACGTCTTTAAGAACATTTTTTAACTCACTCCAACGTGGATGTTCAAAAGAAGGGTTCGTTGAAATGAGATGGGCTAAGTAGCAAAGAACTCTGTTGCAGCAGGAACAGGTGTTGTGAGAAGGATCCTCGGCAGAAAGATGGGGTTGGGAGCTTAGATGCTGTGCTGCTTCGTACTGGCCCAGACTCACAGCAGTCAGTACATCACTCGTGGCCATTGGGTAGAAAGTTGGAGTCAACTCTGCCGTAGCTTCTGAAATTCGCTTTTTAATTTCTCGGATTTGATCAAAGAGATTATTCGCCTACAAGAGTAAAATTTGGCGCTATTACTACCAGTCAAACTAACGTCAAACGTAATTATTATTAACGAGGTCATGATTATGTAAAACTATTATTAATTTATTTAAGACAATGTGTAAAGAACAAACGAATAATTTACGCTTACCTTTTCGCTTACTTCGAAATCAGAGGGGGCTTGATTTCTCCTCTGACAGCTTTGACCGCCTCCGGACTGGAGAGAAGACGGAAACCCCACTAAGTTTCCAAGGTCGGAACTTTCATGGATATTTGCAGTTTGCTCAAAGTGGCGATGGGTTCCATTGGAAGACAAATGTCTTCGTGTATTACCTTCAGAGGACAGATTTCTGGAGTGTAAAAGAGATAAGGAGTTCCCCCTGACACAATGACTTGTCAGGGAGTCAATTCTTCCTCTGTCTTGATTGTTTGGATCAACTTGAGGCGCTAATGATCTTCGAGTACGGCGCCTAGGATTAGCAGAACCTGCTTTCCTAGAAGCACCACCCTTTGAATCATTCTAAAGAAAAAAAATTGAGCAAACTAATTTTCTTACCATTTAAAGACAAGATATAGGACAAAGCTTCTGCAGCGAACGGTATTACAAGCAAACCACAAGAGCTACAAATTGTGCGCCGAGGTTACGCGGCAGAAATGTTTACTTTTTGAAGTGACGAAAGAAAATAAATGTTACGCTACTTTTGTGAAAATTAAGTATTTCAAACTCATAAATATTAGCTTGCGAAAATTTTATTTGCACTTTTTATGTAAAATTTATATTTTTTGTTGTTTGGGAAATGTTATTGATTTTGCTTATATATTTAAAAAATTAAGAATATAGAGCTTAAAGGTAAATGCAAATGATAAAAAGCCGTGCAGCTTTCAAAATGTTTAATATGTGCTACAAGTTTTTTACTGTTCTTTCTATTTAAAAAGGGACTTTCATTTTCTAAACTATACTACAAGATTTCAAACTTTTGTACCAATTTGCTGTTTAGAAAGGTCGCCCATCTTCAGTTCACCTCATATATCGATAATTATTTCAGAAATATTTAGTAGTGCGCAGGTTATCGGAACGAGTTATTATTATCAACAATTTTTAACTTCACTAGTGAGTCTTTTCACCATACTCAATTTTCAACTTTGCTCTTCAATATATAGTTGTATTTATTTTAGATAACTGAATTTAATTTGCTGAAGAATAGTTACATTTTTGTAAGTTGTTTTTTGTATTATTTATACTTGAAACCCACGTTGATACCTTTTAGATCTAGTCGACGTTAATACTATAATCATTTACAGATTGATCATGCTAAAATTTGTTCAATGAAACTTAATTATAAGGTGCTTACTCGATTTTAGTAACCTTAGTTTTTTTTATACTTACTACGTAAACGAAACGTTTAGTCCTCTTAAAGCATGGTGTGATTTAATCGGAAAGGCATATGGCAAATCAGTAACTTTGTTATAAATAAAAAAGTTTGAACTTGTTTTCCTGCGCCCCGATGTTTTTCGAGCTTGATGGAGCTCAAGCTTATCATTATCATATTGGTGTCCATAACTTAATTCCTTATTTCGTTACAGACATTGCCTAGGGATATTTAAATTAATTAATGTCGCTAAAGACTTATTCAAGCATTTAAACAGTTGCACGTTCCTCATATGGAGTTAAAGAGAATATTAATTTTTTTGAAATATTCCATTTTCTTCAGAGTTTAACTGTTTATTGTTAATGTTTTCCTATTCAACAATGCACACAATCATCTTGAGTTGGCTGGGACAAACATTTCGACGAATCCAGAACATATAATTGGTTGAAAGATAGTTATGATTGAGGAGTTGATTAATCCATTTTAAAGTAAAATTTTAAGATTATCTAAACTTCAATTGATTCGTCGGTGCTGATGTTGAAGGAGATGAAATTTAAAATAAATCTACCTATTTCCTGGAATCGAGGTTATTGTGACGCCTTGAGGATTGACTCGATTACTTTAAATCGTTACAATTCATAGTAAGACTATTACTGAGCCTAAATAATTAAATTCACTCAAAATTCGTAACGGTCTGGCTGGATATCTCATCGCACGAAGAACAAAGATAGTACAGGATTGCTGGTGATTTAAATCCCAGCTCACATTTCACTAAAATATAATGGCATGTAATACACTCAGTACTAAATATTACATTTATCGTTCATAAAAATCCAGTCAACTTCAAGTTAATTCTTTTATTAATTTAGAGGCGAAATTCAAAGATTAGAATTTTTGTCTTAAGTTATCTCTCCATTAGTACTTCGATTGCACAACTTTTCGGGACTTAATTTGGAGCCGAATGAAAATGCTTTATTAAAATGAAAGAAAATTTATTTCAATGTGTGTTTAAATGATTCAGTCTGGAAGGAATATCCGCAGCCTTGTCTGCTAGTTTAGTTTTAAGTCAAAAATAAACTTATAATCCGAGTCTAAATCCCTTCAATCTTTTAACGACCTCTAGTACGTTGCATCAATGATGCTACCAAGGCACCAGCACCCTTACCACTTCCGTCTTCAGACATTTGTAGTTTGCACTAAAAAGGACATATGATAATTTTGGAGATAATTCATAATTATATAAAAAATATGCAAGGGATCCTACATGAAAAAGTGGATTTGCAAGTCTGCGGATAATATTCAGCATATTAGCCGGGAAGTTAGGGTGAAGTTTAAACAGGGAGCCATCAACGCCTACTGTCACCTCCCTACGTTTTATTCGATTGACTAAACATGCGACACCTGTGTTGTAATATAAAAATATTCGTGTTTAGTTAATATGCCTTTCCCTATTATGTAAATGTATTTTACACTCTATGTGGATAAATGCTGATTAGAACTGACAATTTCTAGGTATGATTAGATCTTTATGCATATTTACTTACCTCACATCTGATTAATCAACTGTCACAGAGATTACCTTTTTTCTTTATGCTCTTTATGCTATTTCATAGGTCTAATTATTTGATTTAACTCAAAAATATAATCTCGGTACATATGCAGAAACAGTGAATGAGTATTACGATTTCATTCTTTCTATAAAACTAACATATATCGTCTAAAATTAATAGTTCACTGTGTTCGGCATTCAATCTGTACGCACTGTTAGGAATAAAGAGTTTATTACACAATGTTTCCTAGTATTTATTATTTTTAATTATAAAAGATGATATCGAAATAATATAATTAAATTCAAAATATTTTATTCTTCTGTCGAATTAAATATTACATATATAGGCTAACATTAAAATTATAATATTCAAATCAGTTTCAATGTTTTATTCGCTATCATTACACACGAGGACAAAGTTTGTCTACCCCATGCGGACAGTTGTTTAACACTTAGAAAGTAATTTAAAAAGCAACAAAAAAGATTTCTGATAAAAGTTTATAAAATTTATTTCACAAGATTTGTGCTTTAATGGTGGAATAGGTAATAACTAATATAATCTAGGGACTTGGTTACACCATTGAACTTCACTTATTTGAACACTGAATATTTCCGCCAGTTTTATGAAAGTCTGCCTTCTGTGAATATCTGAAATATTTTCATGGTTCATGAAATATATTATGCATGAGAATATCGCCTTATGAGTTCTAACCAATATGTTTTTCAATTGGTGTTTTTCCCATAAGGTCTATTTCTTCCGATTGTGATGGAATTTAAATTTTAAATAACTCAGATTTCATTACAATAGATGCCTAAATATAGATTTATCAATAACAGCTATACAAACTAAAATTAAAAATTCCTTTTACTGAAGTCTCACTTCTAATGATAGAGACTTAATAAGTAAACAAAATATTAACCATATCATTCCCGCTATTTCGGTCTTAGGTGAGCCTTTTATTTTTCTATTGATATCATGAACTAATTTAATAAAATTTAACAATTTGATAAACTAAAATTAACATTCTAACCTGTTCCAGCATAAAGCGCTGCCCGATTTGCAACGGCAACACCAACATGGTGGACGATTTGTAGGTCTTCTTCGGTGTATTCAGTAACATTGAAATATTCCCTAATAATGCGTTCAGTATTGTAAAAGAGATAATCCGGATCACTAAAAATACCCAAAAGGGCTCGTTACGCTAATTCATATTATAAGGAACTTAGTAAATCTACTAACCGAGCAATATCACTTAGAAGCGAAGTTGGAATACTGTTCATTTCATTCCATTTTTTGGGCATATTACCTTGAAACAAAATTTTTTCATTCACGAGTTTTCTCAATACATGTCTCGTTATCTCTCCGAGATACATTCCACTTATCATTTTTTCGTATCTAATGAAATACACGATGAAGAAATTTTTTATAGTTCATACGTCTGTTTGCCGGGATTTTGTGATCTCTCATCGACGATCTTATCGAATTCTGTTTTGAATTCATCAAGAAGCCCATGGTCCCCAAAAGCTCCCCATTCTGTATTTATAACAACAGATGTAGCTGTGGGTGGTAGTATTTTAAAATTTGGTCCAGCAGGTAACTCGGCCACATATGCTGCGTTCGTTCCAGTACCTTTTAATAATTTTAATTATACAAACTTACCAACAATAACACCAGCTACTGTATCCGGATAACTAAGTTTACAAGAAGCAAGTGCACCTACGGTGTCGTTGGTAATGACTCGACATGTAACTTTCAGACCCATAGAGGACATTGCTTTGTTTAAAAGTTCAACAACATCTTTTCCTACCACACCGTTTACTGAAAAGCCTTTTGTCCATCTTATAAGAGTCCCTCTGTTGATAGAGGTTTGGTTAACTGGGAAGGAAAAAGTAAAGCCCATATCTAAAGGAACGTCTAAAAGTCCCCTTTCTGTTAAAAATCTATTCACCGATTTGGCAATAAATTTAAAAAGCTAAAAATTAAAAATTAGGGAAGCCTACATCGTCACCCTTCCCAGTCATCAATTCGGGGGGAATTCTTTCTGTATCATATTCGATTGTAGGCTCAGAACTATCAGGATCAAAAGTAATTAAAAGTACACGATAATTTGTTCCTCCGAGATCTAAGGCTAAATACTGTCCCGTTTCTATATTAAAAAATTAGAAATAAAAAGTTATAACCGTTTCCTTGAGGTAGCTGTGTAACATAAGTATTTAACATCTTAAAGTCATTAGATGGGTGATCTGGAACATCAAGACATCTATTCATTTCATGATGCATTATAACCATAATTTTTCGGCAGGTTTCTAAGTCGGGCCAAAACGGAGTACACAGTTCTTTAGCCTAAAACTTATTTGGTAATCATTTATTTTACACGGTTAAAATTGACCCTCTGAGAACCATTCGAAAGTCTATTTGGCGATATGTTCATAATTTCAGTGCTACTTTTATTATTGATATTTGTTAACAAACCTTGTAAGCGATTTTGGGTAACTAAAGGATAATTTATTATAAAGAAGTCTTACTTTGGTTCCATATATTATATACGTGGAAACTACTTATGTTTATTAAGTGGCCGCAAAAGGATTTCCTAAGGTCACACTAGGCATTGATTTATCAAAACCATCGAGTCTAAGTTTCTAAAGGAGAAATAAACACTTTTACTTCCATCAGTTTCTATTTTTATATTTGAAATTACTGTAATTTCGGAGCAATTTTTAATTCAAGTGACCAATTTATTGATTGAAGCACCTTACTGTTTTATTAATGTAAAACTTATGCAAAATATTTTTAATTAGCTTTGTTGAATCCTTACACATTGAAATAGCATATAAAATTATTGATATTAGGATGTGAAAGAGAATAGTTTTGTAATTTTAAGAAATTTTGACTCAGATATAACAAAATATTCCATTTAATATTGACCTCGCATTCAATAAATTTAGATTCGTTAGTTCAATATGGTGCATATTCTATTGCATTTTCAATAATGCTTTGCACTGAAAACAAAAAAATAAATCTCTAATTTCCAAATTAATAGAGCTGACTCACGTTTTCTTTGATCCAAGTAATAAGGAATGGTACATAGAATTTCGATAATTTTTTTAAAAATAATGAGTTATTCAGCCATTTTGAATTAATTATTGATTGTATTTATAATATTTTGGCTCGCCGAATATAAATGAAATTAGAAAATGAGAGGCTATATTTATGTCCAATCTAGGGGTAAATTTTCCGACTTTTAAATCTTTGTAGAATAAACTACAATAGTTTGTTTACTTTCACATTATTTACTTTTATATAGACCAAGTTAAATATGAAAGAGATTGATGTCAGTCTAAAAGACGATATTTTAAATTTCACTGTTTATAAAGATCAAGCTATTTAAATTTTCTTGATTTAACACCGATCCCCACTAGTATTATCGTCTTCGTTTTTTGAAGCCCTCTTAAATATTGCATTACATGAACAAGTTGGTTTAATTTTGGGATGAATGATTTTTTCCTAGAGATCCAGCGGAAAAGTTTTGCCATTCGCTTAAATGAGAATAATATCTAAACTTAGTCTTCAAAGCAATCTGAAGATCGTCCATATCTTATAAGACTTCAAGCTGATTCCATTTTCTAAATTAAATAAATGTTTAGTTATAGCCACCAATTATAATCAATTAATGAACATTGTTTTCTGAAGAGCTCCATCCAAAATAGTATCACTTAATCAGTATCTTGATATGTCTTCATTATAAAGTTTGTTTAGAATTGAGAAGGAAACTCCTAATGAGTCAAAATTTGAGGATTCGGCAAAAATTTAAGAAGTATTTCTTTGCATGAATAAATGTATTTATATATATCAAATAGCAGGCGTCTTGATGGTTATCATTAGCCCTTTAGTTGACTTCAGGCTTCACAGAGGGGAAGGAAGATCAAATTGAAAAAGTCGAGAGGGGTGGAACAGAAGAGTGTTTCAAAGGTATAAGAGACAAAGGTAGAAAAAAGGTGAGGTGATTACTGTGGAAATAGTCGAATATAGCATAGAGTGAGGTGATGATAGTTTGAAGTGAGAAGTCAACTGCCAGTTAATAGACTTTTTCGCCGTATGAATATACGTTGCCCAGGGTGCACCACGTGGAGGTAAATAAATGTATTCTTGTTTCTTTGATATTCATGGTCGATGTTAGCAGCAA
>UZAE01000241.1:0-29119 GCA_900617975.1 Rodentolepis nana | reverse complement strand
ATACGTTGCCCAGGGTACACCACGTGGAGGTAAGTCTATTACGCACCCCAGATCTATTTAAGTAGCATTACCTTCATCCGAACGCAGATTTATTACCAGTTCAGATTATTGCTAACAGTATGATGAGTAAGATATATCACTACAGGTGATGACAGATGCTCTTGAGCTTCATTTGTGCTAATGTTGCTTCTGTCAATTTTAATTAACCAAAAGCAGATTGCCTAAAATGACACATAAGTTGAACACGAATTTTCCTCATTTCTCTCCGCCATTTATGTACTAACATGCATATTCCAACGGATTTATTGCTTTCTCCCCGTAAGCGTGGTCTCTGATAAGCTCTGCTATTTTAAATAATCTTAGCTTTTGCCTTCCTGCTGTAAGAGAAGGAAAACATGTTCGTATTAATTGATCTCCCAACAACATTAATTGCTTGGTAAATTAGATTTGAATTCCATCGGTAAAAGGAAAATTCGAGCAACATGAATGTTTAAATGTGAATTGGTGGGCTATGCATAGAAAAGAAAGGCAAAGAACTTAAATACAAAATTTTTTCCTATTCAAAATATTAGCACTCACGACAGTAAAACAGCTTACGAGTCCAACTAAGTAGGTAAAGTGGGGTGTGCGATAGACTTACCTCCACGTGGTACACCCTGGGCAACGTATACTCATACAGCAAAAAAGTCGGCAGTTGACTTCTGACTTCAAACTACCAAGACCCCACAGCATTTCATATTCGACTAATTCACAGTACTCACCTTTTTTCTACCTTTGTGTCTGTCTGTCTCTTTCATGTTTGTGAATTATTATTCTGTCCCCACTCTCGACTTTTTGCCACTTTGGTGTTCCTCTTCCTTTCTGTGAAGCACAAAGTTAACTAAAGGGCTAGTGATACCTATCATAACGCCTGCCATTTGAAATAAATAAAAGTAGGTGAAGACGTATTTTTTTCAAAATCAGTGTTCTTTCAAATGACAGGCCCTCATAAATAACTAAGTGATGAGTCGAATGAGTCAATGTTCACGTTGGTCGGTCGAAAAAATGGATGCTAACATAGGGATTTGCATTAGAAAAATTGGGAAGTAGAGACAATAGAAAAAGGATTAAAACTGTGATAATGGTAATCTGGTTGTGGTAAAGCGGAAGATGCAACATCCAATGAAGTAGTTGGCTGGTTTCTCATCATATTTTGTCGATAAGTGGTAAATAAAGGATCAATTTGCAATTAGAACAATGCGATATCATAATTAGAAATGATTGAACTTTACGAATTAATTTGAAATTCTGTTTTTAATTTCCATTAGATCGCTTTATCCTTCTATCAATAAGAAATTATTAACTACTCCCTTTTCTATCGCTTACAATAAAATAATAATTGTTGTATTTTAGTGCCTTGTGAAACATTAGATATTTTCAATGACCAATGACTCCATGTGGTGAAGTCTCCCGTTTTTTTGTTTCTTTGCGTGCAGTCGAACAAATTTAATCTGCTATATCACGAAAAATGCGCTTTTTAGACATTATCATGTTTCCCGTATTCTCGTTGACAATGGCATTTATTCAACCATCGAAAATACGGTGATTATGTTTTCTAAGCTGACACTCACATAGCGCTAGTGTTCTAGCTTTTAAGCAAACGATCCTACTGTTATGATTTTAACTGTGCCACTAAAAATTTATAGATATTAAGTATTATGACCATTCGAACAAAAGGTAAACAACAAGTAAAAATACAGCTATGTCAAATCACTTCACAAATGAAAAGCATGCAACTGGTATGTAAAAGCCGCATTATGATATATGGTGGCAAAGTATATTTGAAAAGAAATTGTCCTTACACCAAATTGCGAATTTGTCAATTTAAATTGATATATATAATACAGTATATGAAAAAATAATTTATTCAATGACTGGAAAGGTAAATTAGCAAGGTGATTAAAAGTTAATTATTAGGAAAGAAGTTCCGTCAATTCATAAAAATTGTACTCCTTCTAATTCCACCGAACAGAGCTTCGATTCAAAGCCTGTTTTCATTAATGCAACATCAGTTAATGTTCATTTTACAAAGTTCAAGAACTGCTAAATTAAAATGCACTAGAAATGTATATTCCAGTTAATGCAAAATATTTATCGCCTATAGTATTTGAGAATTTTATTGATTTTAATATTACACCACATAAAACAACGGATGTAATGCAAAATCAAAGCCTTTTAAAATATTCAGGTTCTATGCAAAATTCAATTAAGAAACAGAGATGGGACAAAATGTGTTTATTTTCATCGAATAAAATTTAATTCACGCTAAACGTTAAAAAATTCAAATAATTCAAAAATACTATACATGAATTTATATGATAGACTTCCGAAATCATAGAATTGACTATTATTTTATAAAATTTGTTTTATTATTCTTAGAATGAGCTAATTGTCCCGTTCGACGTGTACACCAATCACAAATTGGCTCACTTTGTAAATCCGCCGAGCTAGGGGGGTGTCTGTACGTGGTATAACGCTGGAGAATGAATTTCCTGAATGATTGGGTGTTTTCTCCATTCTCAAAGGTTTTAAATATGCTTGGTCTCTACCAAAAGTCCGGGAAGTTAGTGTTTTTGGGCCTTGACAACGCAGGCAAAACCACTCTTCTTCACAGGCTAAAGGATGATCGTTACGGAACGCATAACCCCACCCTGCATGCAACAAGCGAGGAACTTACTATTGCTGGAATGAAGTTCACCACATATGATCTTGGTGGCCATGAACAGGCTCGAAAAGTTTGGCAATCATTTGTTCCCGCCGTTGATGGCGTTGTTTTCATAGTGGATGCAAGTGAAGAAGCTCGGTAAGATAGATTTATCCTAAAAATATGTTATTCGTCTTTAGATTCGATGAAGCCAAGGTTGAATTGGATAGCCTTATTATTAATCAAGATATCGCAAATGCTCCTATTCTTGTTCTGGGAAACAAAATTGATATCCCATCTGCAGTTAGTGAGGCATATTTGAGAAGCCGATTAGGCTTGGACGGACAAGTTACAGGAAAAGGAAACGTTTCCAGGGACGTTATTGCCAGCGGTCGTCCCATTGAAATTTTCATGTGCAGTATTCTCAAGCGACAAGGCTACGGTGATGCTTTTAAGTGGCTGGCTCAGTATCTTGACTAATTTATTCTCTTTTTTGGCAAAGACTTATTGTATATTCAGCAGTCTTTTTTACTCGATCTCAGACATTTATGATCGCTTGCCACACTCGGGGGTGTACATCATTACATATTTAAATAGAGTTCGTGCCACTTCATACCTCTTCCGCAAGTTTTGAATCTCACTATTCCCATCGATAACTCCATCGAATTTGGTTGTCACTTATGATCGTATTGCCGAATAAATCTGTTAACATCTGTCGGTTTACAGTTGGTGTTTATGTATGGTGAACTTGTTAGCAGATTTTTTATTTTTCATCCAATCGTTTTCTCCTTGAATTCATTCACATGCGTGTGATTTTTTTTGTCCTTCATATCACTGACTGCATCACCTCATATTTGCTGCTTCTGTTTAAATTAACAACTATCGTTACTTTTATTTAATAGTAGAATTTTTTAATTTGAGTAAATTGGTGTTGCCCACTAGACTTCACTTAATCTTGTTATGTAGTACTTCTTGCTTGTCTTATACGATTCATTTTTCAGACCTTGAACGCTTGAGAAAAGTTAAATAGGTTAATCATTTGCTCGGTTCTTGAGGGTGATTCATATTGCGTAGTGCTCTTTTGGTTTTTGAGCAGCTGGCTGTTTTCCTACCATATATTGAGCCTCCCATAGGTAACTATGACATCCTTAATTTATTGAGTCATTTCACAGTCAAAAAGACGGCGTATGTATTTGGCGAAATAATCATGAATATTGATCTCTATGAATAACATGACGAATAAGGAGTGGAAGATCGTTAATCTTAGCATTTAGAAGACAAGGGAATTGAATGGTAATTCGAGCTTGAGACGACAGTAAGACAAAAGAAACCATTTGTTTTTGGAGGGCCTGGGGAAGGAGGGATAAGCTCTGTTGGTAATAGTAATAAATATTCGCAAGAGGGAAAAGGAAGCTGTGTAGCCTTCTCAGTGATCACCTACAGCGTCCCATGAGCAGGCAATTGAGGGGGTGGAAGGATGGTGGGTAATGATTGGTTTGTTGGGAGAGGGGCCGGCTGTGGTCGACATCAACTCCGCATCTGTCACAGATCGTACTGCAGGTGGTTTGGTTGGGAAGGAACCGCTTTTCGTTTGATAGTGCTGGGACTGTGTAGCGACGGCAGCTGCAGCCATGCGACAGGCGGCACTGTTGCTATAGTGACTGTCGTCGCTAACGCTTGGAGGAGTAGTGGACTCAGGGCGATGCGGTGTAGAGGTATGCATAAGATCGGATGGTGCTTGATTAATGTTCGTGTAGTCCACACCAAGGGGCTGCAGTTCCTACAATCGAATGCACGTGTATCCATTACAGTTCTTAGTTATACTCTGACAATTTCCACACTCGAAGATAGAAGGCAAAGAACTATGTAAACATGAATGCTCAAGTAGGAATATTTTAAGGTATCCAGTTACAATAGAAACTGAAGAGATAAACCTTTGGCACTCATTCGACAAAGATGGCTTGGAAGGTCAGTACAGCTCTATTGAATTTGTCACTAATCTGCTGTTACTATAGGTTGCAAACCTCGAAACCATGATTTAACAGGCCGTTAATAATGGAGAAACACTAAAATTATCAGCAGCCACGTACCGCAAAGGATTACATACTTCAATCGCCAATTAAAATTCAATACACAAAATACAATGGCTTATTCCCCATAATAAGAAAGCGTATTTAATGTAGTGATAATATGCCATTTGTTTATGAAGCTTCCAAGGCTGAGGCAGAGATGAAAACGGATGGCTGCAAGCTGTGGGTATCCAGCGATCATAATTCACCTTTGACCCCACTTTCTGGCCTTTAACTTGATGTCTTGTGCTATTGGAACTCGGAGAGCTTTTCATTCACGAGCACGTCGGTAGCTATTATCCATGGGACCAATAAAGCAAACTTATAGCGACAAAAGCATTCAATCTGATATTCAAAGCAAACGCAGACTTTTAAGACGTCGGACTTTTGCTTATTCCAGTTATCGGGAAATTTACTTTGTGAATGGGTTTAAATTGGACGGAATGTCTATTCAAACACAAGAGTATGAGGTTGGGCATTCGAGGAAAAAGGTACTATCAGAAAAACGGTTTGAAATCTCGCGAACCGACAATCAGAATCACCTAATCCAGCAATGAACTAGCATGACATTTATGAATTGCATGAAGTGAAGAAACGACATACAAAAATGAACCGTTAAATTATGCGAATGACTACTGGGTTTCAAATGCATTTTCATTAGAGATTCGGTAAAAACGCTGTGTTTGAAAATGAAAACACATGATATCGCACTGAGAATATATTGCATAAGAAGCCCTCGTTGAACCGAGAAAATATTGGTAAACAAACCATAATGGGAATTACTCGGCTTTTAACTAATAAGATCGAGGCCAAGCGCCTGGCATGTCAGATCACTGAGTCGAAACACCACCCGACTGAAGTGATCAGGACAGACTGGTTTAAGGACAACTATTCATAAGTCTTAGGCAATCTTCTCTACCTGGAAATCACTCCACGTTGGGACGTACTATAATAGATCAGAAAAATAATTTCAAGGAAAAAAAATCGATCGAAGGGCAGTAGCTTACATTGTGGAGTTGAAGGCGTTGTGATAGGGTGGAAACAAAGTTCTGGACTGCCTTGTAGATGAACCGATATTGGGTCTCAATCTGCACCATACCTGAACGTTGTTCTCTAACAGCCTGAACTGTGCGAGAGATATCAATGTCGCATTGCAGTCCATAGCGCTTAATATAATTGATGAGCATATCAATTACGATGAAGGTACCACTTCGTCCGATTCCTGCGCTGCAGTGTACAATCATGGGCCCACATTCCGGTAGAGTTTCCTAAAAGAATTTAACATCTCATCAAGCATCTTGTCCTATTAACCTCCCAAAGTCAAGGCAAAGCACTTTATAAGAAGTTAATCGAAAGTGCAGGAATGAAAACGTTCTGTAAACAGTTACAACCAACTTTGGATGCTGGAAATCACCAAGATGTTCAAATGAAGCATACTTTCGCGTCCAAAAAAGCAAACCTAGCTGCTGGAAATTATTTTTCACTGAGCATTAAGTATACCACGCCTATAACACTTGATATTTTGCGCGATAACTCATAAAACAGTAAATAATCATGGCTAAAAAGCTTAATTGAGGTCTTTTAACATAAGCAAACATCTAGCCTATCTTTCGTCACTTTCGTCAAAAGGACCGTCATTAGATGGGGGTGGCAACATTTATAGACAAGTTTACATTATACGAGTCACAGGAGTAAATAGTAGGCATCGCCGATAAACTCAGAATGACTAGCCGCTAGAACCTATAGAATAAATTATTTTACTTTCTTCGTTGAAAGATCAATTGTTTCCACCTCACAAAAGTGATAGTCATGAGGATTAATATTATAAAAAAATTATATAGTTATAAATGTTGAGGTTTATGGAGTCGGCAAGACTTTCCATCCTAATGTTGAAGGATATGATGATTTGGAAACCGAAATCGTAAAATTTTTGCTGTGCTAAAATTGTGTAGTCAATTTAGACCCACAGTAGTGTCAGTGCTCAGTACATCACTACTATCCTTATAATCTTAGTGAACAAGAGTGCTTATCCGACTCAACCAGACCACCCCTCCCCACTAGACACTCCTTCTCTTCTTCTCAATGCAATACGTCTTGTGCAAATCTCGCCTCTGCTTACATTTAGAATTATAGTTGAAACTGATCGAAGCCAACTTATCTACCGTTGTGGTTTTCAAGGCATTAGTGCTGCTTCAATGGCTCAAGCAGCAGATCGATCGATTTCTTTCCACTTCTCTAATATGCACCTCTAGTCTCAAGTCACCTAAACGCATGGAAGTATTACTTGAATAACGTGCTCTGCTGCCTACCTTCTACTTAGCTGCCTATTTGTCTTCCTATTGTTAAATACGCGTTAGAGTTGGACACCTACATTCAACTATTCCTTCCCATCCATTTTCCTTATGACTCAGGAAAGGACATTTTCATTCTAATCTGCAAACCACATTGCCCAATTTTACACGATGTTTGAGCAACAACTCCAAGTTAAATTAACGCTTTTGGCTCTGTTAAGTTAGCTAGGACATGTTAGGAAACCGAATCGGATACTTTCAGTGCACTCAAGCGAAACTCATAAGCCTCATCCCTCGTGGAGTAAATTGGCGATTATTGGATTTCCACACTCACACCTACATATGGACACTAACCACTGCAGCAATTATGGCTACAATTGTTGGCTTATCAGTCAATATTTTGTCGAGTATACTTTTCTACAAGGACAGATCTGTTTCCCTAAGAAAGACTGTTATTTTGAGCCACAGCTCGTTTACTTTCTTATCCCTGTGGTTTAGCGTAACGATAGAACGTGGAAGGAGATTTCCATTCTTCATAAACATATTGTGAAAAGGTAACACCATCACACCGAGCATACACTCACTACAAGCTTTTTAGCGAATTTTATTGGACATTTAGTAAGAAAATTAGGTGCGAGGCAGTCAAATCAATGAACAATCAACACGAAAATTTATAAATTGACGTCGTCATTACACTTACCATACACTTAGAAATATCAAACATGAAGTTGAGCACACAGGAGGGGTCGGTGGGTGTACCATGATCGGGCCAGGCGTGAAATTGATAATGGTACACCACGAAACCTTTGGAGGAAGGCGAAGTAGAGGTTTTCCTCGAAGAACCCTGTTCGTGGGAAGGCGGATCGCGGGACAGATGGAGTTCTCGCAGAGTGTACGTCTCCAGTTTCTTTTCTGCCAAGTGGCGAACTCGCAGTGTTCCTCTATAGCTGGGAAGTTCCAGGGTACCTTGTTGTGGTGTTGGCCAGTACCTCGCGCACTTATTCTTAAAAGAAAATTAAACAAAATTAAGCCACAGTCTATGCATTTTCGAATGGTGAGCAATACACTCGGGTCATTATTTGTCTGAGTGCCCCCCCCCCTCCCAATTTTACCTAGACAGTAATTAATTATATTCTCCTTTAAGTAACCCTGTTAAAAGGTGAAAAGTGGCCTTGGAATAAATGTATATCCATCTTGCCATATGGGTTCGAGTGAATACATCTCAACAGCAGCTGAACTAGGTCTACTAGCAGTAACGCATTAAAGAAGACATATGTGTATGAGATACATCTGGTATTTTGATTAGTGCGGTTGGGGGAGATTAAATTTTGGAGAATAGTTAATGGAGTGTGATCATTACTCCGGATTAAAACTCGGCCAGCACCGGTTTCTTTTCATACCCATGTGTAGCCGGGTACAGTCAAATGTAAATTTGCTGCAGCAAAGAGGCGAAATTAAAACGGACCAAAACACTATTCGAAAAGCTGATGTTAGTACTTTATGTAACGAACTTGGAAACGCTCACGAAATGCCAGAAGACCTCAGAGAGCACGGCACACATCGACGCATTGATTTATACCGCGTCCACCAAAGCCGATTGGATAGATAATCTGACAACAATAATAAGATTATCATGTGGTCAGACAATGAGAACTCCGAATTTAGCAATTCCAAAATCATGTCAGTTATCTTTGGAGTTCATTCATTAGTCGTTTTATTATTACAGCCTTTGAGTTCTGTGAACTTAATTTTTTTCGTTTTCATCTATTTACAACGAGCTTTCGTCTTCAAAATGGAGTTTCAGTTGAAGCAATATTCTCTGAACTGGTCGTTCGATATGGAGAAAACCGCCATTCCCACTATTCTGGGAAAAAAAGAGGCTGAACACGTTCCTTCCGCACTCTGTCTAAAGTGAGTATTGCACTCAATCAATCAATATCTTGAATTGAAGATATTGTTGATACTTCGGGAAAAAGTAATAATTCCGAATAGTTTGACAGCTTGCAGCCCCCATGGTTTTGCTCTTGTTGAGCCATGTGATCTTAAACATAGTAATTAAATCATGCAGAAATTGATATGATACGACTTGATCGAAAGACAATGGCACTTTTTCCTAAACAGCACTTTACCTTACGCCGTTTTAAATAAACCAACATATAAGTGCTTCTTCGATCATGACCCCAAACATTGTGACCGCTTAAATGATTGAATATTAGATTTATATTCTGAGACACCCTACGAGTGCCAATAGTACTTTGCTTGCAAAACGCAACATCTGTGTGTGGAATTCTAATTGGCTGTACCCGCGGCCGCAATTCCAACCGTGACTTAATCGATTGTATATAGGTAAATCGATTAATAGTTGACAATCGGTAAAATGGTGTGATATACTTCCAATTAACAGATCTTTATCTAAGGTGCAAAAATAAGGAAGTTTTACTAACTTTATAACACCGTTTCCTCAATATAGGTCGAAATTCGATCAATCTTCCAGCTTCCTTCAAAACAAAATTAACCGACAAGCCTGGCAAGGAATATAACTCAACGACACACGACCCGAGTGGGATTTGTGCTCATTTTCCCTTGGTATTTACTTTCGGACATTTGTACTTCATTACATTGTGGAACTTTCAATGCTAAACTCTCATTCTACTGAGACGAGTTAGGAGATTGACAGATGTGCTACAAGCAGGTGCATATGGAAAAGCCTTCTTTCAACTTACCCTACCACGCTCGACTTCTTTGGTAATCATGACAATAATGGCGCTGTTTTCTTGCCAGACCATACGCCAGAAGTCCACGATGGTGTTGGGCAGGGTGCCCTGTGTAGCGATGTAACGCGGCACCGATGAAGACGATGTGGGAGTCGAGGAGGAATTGGAGAGGTGAGATAGAGCGGGACTACTTCTCGCTGTCTTTGGTGGCAGCGGATCCACAGTTGTGGAACCACCCAGGAGGCTCTCTGTCAAAGAGTCCTAGTAAAGAAAAGGAGAAGTTTCTACTTAAGGGCATCTAACTGATGCTTAAGTCCTGCAATACGATATCTTATAACAGTACGCGCTCTAGTGAAAATCGTAGGATAAAAGTAAAACAGAGATACGCAGAGGATTCCATGTGAATAAAAACATGTTCGGGCTCTTCTGCTAAATCTACCTATTATCGGACAATAAATGTATTTCTGAAATAGTAATACCAATGAAAAGCAATAGAATTGTAAAAGTCAAGATAAAACAAACAGAAATTCTTGGTTTAAAATATACCAATCGGTGACGAATCGATCGACGTTCACATCGGTCAAACCCGAAGTCAGTGTTCGTTTATTAGTGATAATGATCGATTCAGGTATTCTAGATGCTCGATTAAGCAACTAATAACTCATAAGCATTGCCAATGTAACTAAGGCAGGTAAAAAAGGACTGTACCATAAGAATTCTTCCACTCTTGCATCCCTTCTCTATCGTTTCCAATAATAAAGACAGTTCCAAGGTTAAGACAACGAAGAGATGTACCCAGATGCCGCTTCAAAATCCTGGCACAAACGAGTAATCTTCGCAAATCAAACATCAGAATTATACTCATATTTGCTTATTACGAGCAGAGGAGGCAGAATCATTATGCCTCCCGAGTGAGAAACTTGAAGGGTATTGCTCTCTATGTATGGGTCAAAATTAATTGGTACTGTTGGCCATTCAACAGGCGTCGAACTCGCGATCTCTGGCCTCACAATGTTAAGGTAGAACTACTCCAGAGATAGCAGAACTGACTAGTCAAACCACCTTCCAATAGAATGGGACGAGCTCCTAATTGCTTCCTTTGTAAGAAGGAATTCACACCTTAGAAGTGCCATAAATTCCGATCGATTTAAGTACTATATTCTCGATTGCTTCTCTAAAGTTCAGAGATAGCAAACGCATTCTTGAGTGATGTTCTGTCTTACAACTTCTTACCTGCATATTTTGCAAATCCAATACACTCTGCTTTCAACCCCGTGCGTGCGGTTTACTCCCACATTACTAGCACATCAACTAAGATAATCCAATCGTCTACATGTGCATGCGTTGTCTACCACGGCATGCTCCTAGTATACATTTTTTATTTCAAACCCACAAGTTAGTCAACGATGTCGGGAATCATTCAAACATTGGAGGGATTCATTAAGAAATTGAATTGCCCAATAGTAATGACTAGGAAGAAGGAAGTGCGCAAGGAGTGGAAGAAATAGCGCTATTTATAGACCATTTAAAGTATAAAGGGACTGTTAATGACTTTCCCAGAGTGAGTGAAGAAATCGGAGAGAGAGAATTGGCATTGCTACGAAGGCAATGAGGCTAAAGGGAAACCCTCGCGGCTAAAATGAGAGAGAGAGAGAAGTCCTACGGTACTAAAAGCAAAACAACAAAACAAAACAATTAGGGAGCGAAAGTGCAAATAACTAGCACACTGGAAGAGAACATGCATACTACTCCCTCCTCACATTCGATCATTAGCATTTTAGGCACTGTAACCGTCTCCTTTTTTGTTCATCTAATGCTATAACGTTTCTCCCACCTTTCTTCTAGGTCTGAGCCATAAAGCAGCCCTAACGAGCGCCTGGCAAAAGTGCATAAAACTCGATTTTGAAAAATAAATATGCTTGTCTCACTGAAGATTTACGATGAAAGGAAAAATCGCAGCTTGAGTTCAGTCCTCTTGAGAATGCTCAATCACGCGGAGTCCAAAAGACTTATTGTGTGTTTTAAAGCTTCTTCTGACGAAGTCAACAATTGCCACCATCAAACTGTAACGAAGTTCAAACTTTCTAACCAATAACACAGCCGACTCACCAACACTCGAGTAAAAGCAAAACCGGTTTTCTTATCATTCACTTCTCCATTTACGTCCCCTAATAAAACGTGGCCTGTTGCCCTAGAAGAAACAAGGGCTACACCACGGGATAGCTACAAGACGCCGTGTACACCGCACTTGGCCGGTGAGCGCATTCCATGAGCATCAAGCGCAAAAGATAACTGCCAAATCCGTGCGCGCGTTAACAAACGTCCGCACACACCATAAACACAAAGCAGCGCGATTTGAACGCGTGACCTGCAGCATAAAACGCGCGTCCCGTTCATCCCCCTTCCCCCACCCCCCCCCCCCCCCCCTCCCCTGCCCTGCCCTGCCCTAACGACTAACGGGAGAGCCAAAGCGCGTAGTATCATCCCGCCCAAAGGGACCTAACAGTAGCTGTTCCCATGACAGCCTATTTAAGAGCTTTCATGCACTGTACTAAAGTAGGCAACTAACACGTTAGTTCTGGCGAACAAACAGCTGGTTGGCCTCTTTCTTGACCGCTTGGGCGCCTTTGGAACTCACATACTCGAGACTAAGGCAATCAATCGACTTATTAAGCAAACAGATCTTAATGTCCAGACGAGGAGATTTAAAATGGACATCGCGTTCCAGGACATATAAGCAAACAAACTATGCACCTGTTCACCAGCCGAATGTGGAGTTTGTAGTTTCGAGATTGAAGGGCTCAGTCTTGAGCAGGACTTGAACTAAAAAGCATGTGACAACAGTCCTGTTGCCTTTTATGAATGTTAAATAGAAGAAGCTGTAGTACTTCATACTACAAGCGGTTAAACGACGTTACTTAGCAGATAATCCTATGTGCGACAAGTCTTGGGAGTAAAAATCGGAAAGGTGGTAACCTTTTTTTAAGATAAATGAAAAGAATGCGGTCAGTAATTGAGATGATTCAATTAAGTGTTGAAAGGTCATGAAGCCTTGATCGTAGCAACAACAACGATAATTCTGTTAATTTATTTACCTTGACCATCTCAAGATTCTAGAAGTAACGAACAAATTAAAGTTGAAATATAATTCTAACGGATTTACTACGGTTTGTTCGGCAAAGGGTGTGCGTAATTGATGAGTAATTTATTACGATCACCTCCCTTTTTCATCTACAATCCGAGACATTATTAAGTTAACTGCCAACTCTTCCACACTGCCTAGACGAAAACCAGTTGCGGTTGAATAAAGCAACTAATCTGGGGCAAGAGAGTCGAGAGACGAGTAGGACACTGTTAAGTAGTGGACAAGGAAAGCTCAAAGCCATAAAGCTATTTAGTATCGAGATGAGCAGTAACCCACAATCGTATCTAAGGTGTTCAACATCCTTATTAACAAGCAGGCGCGCACGCTCCTCCAGGCAGCCTCACAGTTATTCGGAACAAAAACTGTTACTACCAGTGGCTTGAAGACATCCTGAAATCCCACATCCTCTCAATTGAAGTAACCAAAATAGTAATAACACGTCTTGGAGTAACTACAATTCAGTCACTTGATTTAATTGAAGGAAACTAGACGTGATAGTAACAACTTGCGAAAAACGCCACCAATTCGTACTTCAAACAATCAAAAAGAAAACAAAAATTTTGGAAAGAAAAACAACTCCCCATGAGTGTGCAGGCATATTGCCTAGGCAATCAAATTGAACAATCCACTAGCCTGATCATACAAAAGCACAATTATTGCAATAGGCGACAGAATGCCTACAACACGCAAGTCAGTGCGGTCGTTGTTAGCATATTGACATTGAATAAACTAACACTGCAGGCAAGGACTACCTTGCCGGCGGCATTCATTCAAGAATAGGTGGGCCATAATGCTTACAGGCCAGCTGATGTAGTTAGCATTGATATAATCCGATCCGGGGATGTTTGGGTCGCCGTCTCGCAAACGAACTAGGGTTGAGTCAAAGGGAAGGATATTTTTGTACCGATTCTTCTCCAAATTGTAGAACTTGGCTCCCTCAAGTCGACTCCTTGATTTGGTCTGAAAACACAAAAAAGGGAGAAAAGACATACAAGTAATGAAATGTTAAAATATCGGCATATGCGCTCTTTAGAGGAGGGTGCATCCTCTGAAGGATGGGAATGAAAAACAAAAGGTGCAAATGAACGATTCAGAATAGCAAACGTGGTGAAAAGGCACTGAATCAACCCCCTTAGTTTTAAAATGGCAGGATGCACCACTGTGTCAATTCACACCTTACGCACTTTGTGGGAAAAGAATAGTCAACACTTTTGATGCAATCACACCTTCCAGGGTGATTAGTGTAGAAGGAGAAGCATTCGAGACTAATCGATCAAGCCAAGCACGTCACTATAACATTGTTTGTTTTAAGCTACTTTCCTAGTGACGCTTCCAAGCTCTCGCTGAGAGTGTAATTAGGAAAAAAATACAAGGGTTTGGGTCATTTTTTTCGAAGTGCAAGTCCTCATAAAACCCCTCTTAATGTTTTTTTTTAAGAAAGCATTAAGTTTACCACCAATAAGACAACGCCTCCAAAAAGGTTGTAAAAACGTCCTGCTCGAAAGGGAAGGGGTATGATAAATGCACTGACCGACTCTTACAACTTACGTAAATGTAAATTTTGCCACCGAATTTTATTCACATAATTGCATTCAAATTTCATACACATTTTTTTGCGATTACGAGGCACAAGCTCACAGTACTCTTGAGGTTTGTTATAAAAGCCGTACAAATCTTCAAGTTTGCTACTTTTGAGTTGGATATTAATCCCATGTAGGCGTAATATTCCAATTAATTGTCTACACGAAACACACCATCGTGTTCTATTCAAAGGCATTTAAATTAGGCGATGGTTCCCGGAAAAAAACTTCAGAGTTTACAATAATCGGTACACTCCACCCAAACATTAGTGCGGATGTTACCTAAACTGGCACAACATGCATACATACGCAAGTCTGACTAAAGCTTTATGAGTGACTGGTTAAGACCTGATTTTGCGTACATTAAAACCAACACACAGAGGAAAAAGGAAGGCTTCTTTATTGCTCACATCATGAATGTCTTGATGTAGTTCTTCGAATTCTTCGTGGAACCCGGCTAAATGTTTTCCGTTCACGCTCTCCGACTCCAGTTGTTTGATTCGTTTGTTGATTGTGGAAACGTTCAGCCGTGTGGCGTTGAAGGGCTGAGAAGGAGAGAGAAGAGGCAAAACACCAAAATATTAGAATTAAAAAGTTGCGGATTCGTTCATATTTATCCTTAATCAGCAATAGCCAATCAGTTACTCCCACGTTCTAGGAGACTCTTAATAATTGACAAGAAGTTAGCAAATGAGTGATAAAGATGGTAACCTTTTTATTATGAGAAATGTAATAGGATTTAACTAGCTGTGCAGATGGACAACCGTTTTTCTGGAGGATTTCATAGCCTCAAAATAAGGTTAAAAATTAATTCTAATTTTAGAACCCAAGGCTGAGTTGTGCCTCCTGGTCCAATATTTAGTCATGGAATATTATCCAGAAAGAGAGTAAACACTCTACCCGCACAGGAATTTCAGTCGTATGCCGATCACCGCTATCGGAAGTCCCATTAAAGAAGGATAGTCTGTACGAAAGCCAATGTTCAACCTCAAATCACAGTATAGTCAAATATAAATAATTTGAGTTACGCTAACACATATATGCCATAATATTCTGTTACCGTAAATTGAGAGGTTTCTGAGTAGATATACAAATGAAGTCAAAAGAAAGGATAGCCCAGTAGCAGATTTTAATCCTGGGCTCTGGCCATAAAACCTCCACTTGCCGACTTCAAAAATTAGAAGGTAAAAAAATATGAAAATGAGAGCAAAATCCAAACGAAATAATAATATATTTATAAATTTTAATTACTACGCCGACACTACGGGGTTAAACCCGACTAAGTAGCCGTCAATGGGAAACGAAAAAAATTGGTTTGTTTATTAAATTTTCAGACGTCTGGAAATCGCCTATGCTGTCATGAGAATATGTTGAATGCCACCCGATTAGATTTTATGATTCAAAGAGTGGTGAGCTAATCTACTGGCCTTTAGCTTGGATATAAATTGGTAATAAAATATTTCTGCTGCCTATTATTTAGGAGTACCGCACCAAATGAAAAGAATAATTTTCGCAAATCAAAGTAAGAAACAATGGGATGAATAAGAAGAACCTGGGCTATGACATCAGTAAATTATTAGATAACTAAAACTATTCTGCCTAAGATTAACTACTAATTTATGTCATCAGAAAATAACGAACCTGTTTAAGGCATACTAATCCACCTGTTTTCTCGAACATGGGAGTAGCGAGATAGAAATCTATAAGCTCTTTAAGGGAGGAAAACTGATGACCTCCACCAACGTCGAATTTGTCGTTTTTCCGATTGATTAGGATGTGTGAAACCTGGTCTTCCGTAGATACCGAGAGTGCATATGAACCCGGTTTTTGAATTGATTCACGTACTAAAAAACTTCCAATTTTCCCCTTCTCCACGAGGAGTTTCTGGGCCTCATTCCTGGACATAGGGCCATGGAACCAACGGGAACTAAAATTCGGAGAATGGTCAACCCCTTAATAATTCTTAAATACCTCTCAGCAATAGGATCCTGACAAAATAAGGGATATTTCAATTCGATTATTGAGCCATTCTTCTCTTTTAATTCACCACGATTTTCACGATAATAATCAACTAATTCGAATAGGGTGGCAAATGTTTCTCCACCATAAAGGTCTAGGAAATCCCCAGTATTTCGAATACGTATGTGTGTGACGCAATCTTCCCGCCGAACTGAAAGAGTAAAATTTCCCGGATGTGCAACGCTAGGTCGTACAAGAAAGCTACCAGGGTCACCTTTCTCAAGAAGTAATTTTTCCGCCGTGATCCCCTCCAAATTATGGTGAAACCATCTAAAAATAAATTTCAATCTCAAACTATTTTACCTTCTTCTTTCAATAGCCATCATAGAAAAACATTAAATACCAACGTAATTGTGCATTAGAAAATATGGAGGCGGCCAAACCCATCAAATAAAAAGAACCCCAAATAACCAAACCCGACGCATTTAGGACTGAATTAAATATACCGCAAACTTTGACCTTTATGAGGTCGTAATCGATATATTTAAAGTTACACTCAACTTTCATTCAATCGGGTGTTTTAATGTAAATTTAAGTTTATTAATCAATAAATATACATTGGAGAACATTTGAACATCGACACTGGCCTTTCTCAAATAAAATTCGATCTAATATTTGACTCCATTGATTTTAAGCTTAAGTTTAATAATTTCATATTATAGTAATGTTTGTTAGCAAGCTTTTCTTTAAAATCTAATATGGTTGAATATTATAAATTTTCGAATCGTTCAAATTTCAAAAGTGTCTAAATAGTTCTGAAAAAGGCACGATATGGGTTTGGTCAATTTCTTAACGCTGAAATTCGCAACACTTTTCAGATGACTTTCTTGGGTTTCTAAGCCATGATTTTCAAACTCAATTTGTCCAGTATAATAGTACTCACAATCGGTTCCCGTGAGAATAGATCACTCTGCTCCACTGCTACTCGTCATCCTTTAATAACGACAACCAGACACAGCTGACATCTCAAGAAGAGAAGTTTTCCATCACAACGCTGATTCAAGGTTTTGAGTGGCTGGACCCAACCCTTCTGTGGCTCCGTTTCAGATGATGTCATCATAATTCCCGCTAATAAATCGATTCCTAATCAACACCTCCCAACTTTCACGCACTGCCAATTCAAGTTTATTAGGACACCTAATCCTCCGATTTCAAATTGACCTCTAACAAAGTTCTTGTTTATCATCGCCTTTTCCTCTAAATTCCTTGATCCAACGACGTGAATACTCTACTTGTAGTATTATTTTTGCCCAATCCGTTAGCAATCTTACAAATCGTTAGTTCGGCGTGAATGATTTTCCGAAATGACAAAACAGTAATTAACAATTCTCAAATAAATTTACATAAATCTGTCATGATAAACCACTTATATGTTCCGTATCAAGAATTTTGGACAACTTGGAGCCAAAAACTGCCTATAAAATCTTATCACCGGTATATTTAGCAAAACTCTAATGGGGACTCAGCTTCTTAATCGTCGATCTGGATTCCAACACCACTCCTTAACCAGTCCCGACACTGACGTTCCGGTATCTATCATATATACTCCCCTCTTTTTCCTCCGACTCTTATAGTCAGGCCATTAAGACGGATCCTGCAACAACAGTAAGGCCTTCAAAACAACTATTTGTATTTGTATGTACATCGTACATCAGCACCGTAATAAATAAGATTATAACCTAAAAACATAATAAGCATACATCTGTTTTACTAAGAAAAAATCGATAATTTAAATATAAAAATCGACCTTTAAGTCTTGGTTAGGTTGGGAAAAATAACCAGACCAGCGGCTTGTTCAAGATTTTTCATGGATACTGCGAATGCATTAAAGGGTTTCTCCATAGGCAGCTCACGATTTGGAATGATCCAGGCAAAAGTATTCCATGGACCACCACGCCTCTCCTGTACAGCTATCGCTTTGAAGAAATGAGTGGGAACCGCGACACTATTCGGGCCAATCAATTCATACACGACCAGTCGATGTCCAAGGTCTGAAACTGTTGAACTTAGGAGGCAAAACAGTCTAATTAATTTCAGGTAGATAGTGTAGCGAGATAAATTTGCTCAAAAATCACATTTCCGTGATCAAATCAAAGCATGGTCTCGCATATTGACGCAGTTCCATGTCAAATCGTCGCAACAACTGCAGGCATTTTCATTACTGAACACCATCATTTAAATAAAAAATATATATATATATATCTAACAGCTAGTATGGGATAAAAGAATGAATCAATTCACAATAGTCCAATCAAGTGGTTACCACACAGCTTTTTAACTTTGCAAACATAAAGCATGGCGTTCACCAACGCGTATATATTAACCCTGCAAATAAAACGGAAACCAGAATAGTCAGACGCCTTCAAGCTTCGGCGTTAATTAGTGATCAGAAGTATGTGAAATATGATCAACGCACGAGGCTTATTGTTTTATCCTCATATAGCATTCGATTTCTTAAATAAGATTCAAGCATAACGTACCCGGGAATGAAAAGAGGACCTGTTACGACCACAACGTTAGCTGAGTTTCTAGCAATTTTGCGGATATGCTTCTCGAGAGAATTCCAGATATTCCTGTTGAAGCCACGGCCAACTTGAGGAGCAATATTGCAGAAAAGGAAAGTTGAGTCCATACACTCGGCATTGAATAAATTATTGCCCGCCGCGGCCATGTGACCTCGATCGTAGCCAGATCTGGCGTAGTCTACATTAGTGCTGCGAAACGCTGCTGGCTCACTCAAATCCTCGATGAAAGCGAAATTCTCCCTAGAGACGAGAGAGAATAAAAGCAAAATATTCGAAGATTAGGAAGGAAGCGGGTGGCATAAATGAGCATACCAATATGACCTACGAGACAACTATTTCACTTAAAGAATAAATAATATTCATCATGTGGGGGTGTGGGATAGACTTACCACCACGTGGTGCACCCTGGGCAACGTATACTCATGCGGAAAAAGGTCTATTAGGTTGGCAACTAAGTCATTGCCGATTTCAAATAAGAAGGCAAATTCGGAATTTTTCTTTAAAAATATAACTTTATTCAATTAGATATTGGCCGTTCTTGTCGATGACCTTTTTCCATCGTTCTGGCAGAGTAAATATTCCCCGTTCGTAAAATGTCTGGTCTTTGCTATTAAAAAACTGAATTAGGTGTGATCCGACATCATCCGCGTTGTTAACAATTTTACCATTTAAAGAGTTTTGCATGAAACGAAACAAATGGTAATCCGAAGGCGCAAGGTCAGGGCTATATGGTGGGTGTGACAAAACATCCCAACCCAGTTCCAATAATTTTTGCCGAGAAACCAACGATGTGTGGGGGGGGGGGGCCTTGCGTTATCATGATGGAAAACAACACCTTTCCGATTTGATAATGCCGCCCGCTTATCTTCAATTGCTTCCTTCAGTTTTTCGAGTTCTTCAACATACGCATTTGAATTTATCGTTTGGTTCTGCGGCATGAGTTCAAAATACAAAATTCCTTTGTGATCCCACCAGACCGACAGCATAATCTTTTTTTGGTGAATCTCTACTTTTGATATTGTTTGGGCTGGTTGATCTTGCTTCACCCATGATCTCTTGCGAGTAACATTGTTATAAACTATCCACTTTTCATCGCCAGTAACTAGGTTCTTCAGAAATGGATCATTCTCATTGCGTTTCAGTAGCGGCGAATCACAGATGCTAATCCGTTGCGTCAAATGAATTTCCTTTAACTGGTGAGGGATCCATAAATCAAGTTTCTTGACATAACCAAGGGTTTTTCATTTTTTTCAATGCATGTATGCGACACATTGAGCAGCTTCTCTGCAATATCTCGTGTTGTGCTGTGACGATTTGAATCGATAATGGCCTTGATATGGGTTTCATCCACTTCGACTGGGCGGCCAGATCGTTGTGAATTTTTCAGTGAAAAATCACCGGAACCAAATTTTTCAAACCAATTTCGACACTGCCTTTCTTTTAAGGCTTCATCTCCATATACGGCACATAACTTCTTTTGTACTTGCGATGCGTTCTTGCCTTTTCGGAAGTAATACAATAAAGTGTGTCGGAAGTGCACGTCCTGTTCTTTCATTTTTAAATTGGGATAAAAACAAAACTAAATAACTAAACAAAAAAATTTTTTACTAATTAACCTAGAAGCCCATACAGTAAGAAAAAATATGGGTTAGATGCTCTGGCCACGTTAACAAAACAAAGTATAGAGTGAATCTGTCAACAAAAACGGCAACGACTTCGTTGCCAACCCAATATTAACCGGCAGTTGACTTCTATCATGACCCCACTGTATGTCATATTCAACCACTGCCCCAGTATTCACCTCACCTTTCATCAACCTTTGTGACTGTCTCTTTTACACCTTTAAAATACTCTTCTGTTCAGCTCCCCTCTCGACTTTTTTCGATTTGATGTTCCTCTCCCTCTGTGAAGCCTGAAGTCAACTAAAGGGCTAATGATAACTATCATAAAGCCTGCCATTTGATATAGATAAATATTCATCTTGCGAAAATCAGAAAAAATCTAGATAGGAAATGCGACTAGAGCATTGCAATCATGCGATAAAAAGCCGAACGCCTATATATAGAAGTGTCCAAGCATCTAGCTTACGCACAGGAACATCACTATAGAGCCTCCTCATCCTCCTCCCTCCATTAACTAGACGCAACCTATTCGTTTGGCCATTCTGCTGACTGAGTATCCACTGGTGAATAACCATCCGTGACTTCGGAGTTTATAGATGAGTACACCAACTACTGCATAGCCCCCATTTTGAGCAAGAAGTCTTCGCCACTATCTCTTAACCATCTTGCACAATGCCCTATTCCCTACCAGACAGGCTTGGGATAGAAATTTTAGGAAGTAATAATTACATAGGTGCAGCAGCTCGAAAGGTATTTGAAAACGCAGATGATGAAAGTAACACCAGCCAATCATTTTGCCTCAACATTGTTTATTCCAGTAATTGTGAAGCGGATAAGCAATATGAATATCTGGTTGGCCTAGTCATTTTTTAAATTTTCAGCCTCATTTTAACCTTTGGTTCAATCACATTTGCATACCTTTTTCCCTATTTCATAAAAAACCAGAGGATCAAAAAACCGTTCCATTATAGATTTACAAAGTCAAATCAACACAAATATAAAAAAAACACCACTAAGTGAAGTACCTGCTAACAAGTTCATTTGAATCCCCAAGAAGATTTTCTTTGACGAGTAATTCCAATGTCCATCGAGGAATGCGATTTCGCCGATCATATTGGCAAATGTAACCGGGCAAAATTTTCAATGGCTCAGGGTCAGGCAGGCCAACCTGCGCTACCGCAGGAGGTAGTGGGGAGTAGGGACTGAAAATTGAAGACCTAGGAGAATTAAGGGAGTGGCCCGGAGGAGCCGTTCGACTCACGACCCTTCTCACTGAGCTCTCCTTATCCCAGAGACAGATCCCAGTTGCTGTGACAACACAGCCCGTCGTAAAAGCTGATGAGGCGAGTAGAAATCTTTTGACAAACTGGTTCATTCTTCAAATAAAGCAACAATCAAATGGAAAATAAAACCAAACTACCGATAAAAAAAAACAAACAACGAGAAATGGGGTACAATCTCTCACAGAGATGTTAAAATTTATTTATTGGTAGTTAAAATTTTTTACAGATTTAGAGATGACATTTTGCTTTCAAGGGTTGTTAAGAGAGTTTCTAGAGCAGTGCTTTGATTGCGTCGTAAGGAAATGATACATTTCAGAGGCTTCTTCACATCTGCGCTCAAATTATCGCCATAGCGGTTAAGCAAAGAGGAAACCAAATTTACATTAGTTTTCATGGTCTTCTGATCCTCGATTTCTTCATTAATCTTGCGTTCAAGAGAATCACTTTTATCTGCTTTGATGGCACCTACGTGTAGAAGGATAGAATTCACCGCTCTTGACGCAGGTTCGACAAATGAAGTGTCAACACTGTTGGTTTTCTGTGAGAGAGCAGAGAAAATAAGATCAGAAGCGAGATTTTGACAAGCGGGAGCCGAGGTCTTCTGAGAGATTCGGAAAGCCAACCGCACAAGAGACTCAGGTGAAGCCCAGTCCACTATGCTCTCACCCTGTAACTTCCAAGTTGAAGGGGGTGCCTGCTTAGAAACTTGGTCGATAAGAGATGTGATCATATTTTCATCTTCAGTGTCACTGAAAGTTGCCCTTAGAGAATCAAGAAGTGCAGATTCGTTGAAATCAGCAGGAGTGGAAAATAATCCGGAAGATAGCGAGCCAAGTTTCGGGGGCGCAAAAAGACCTCCTGAGAAATTTGTGGTCCCAAGGCCACCAAAAAGTCCGCCACTTGGTGAAGAGGTGCTACTACCGAGCATATTGATGTCTGCAAAAAGTCCCGATTTCGTTGGCTGCTGATTCTCCTTCAGAGAGGACAAGCAAGAGAGGAAACTGAATCCACCTGCACCAGCACCTTGACCAGCCTGCGCCGCGGCTGGTTCACCTACAAAGGTGGTAGAGAAAACATTAAAAATGAGGTCTGCAGGTAAAGAACTAAATATCACTCAGGCCGATATATATATATATATATATATATATATATATATATATATATTCACTTATTGAAGGTAGTTAGTCTGTACAGAAGCCAATCACTAAACCAATGCCTCTGCAGAAAGTATATGAAGCAGGTAATATAGAGAAGGGAAATATAACAGTACCTGAGAGTTTTGTGGGCATATATTTGACGGTATTGAAAGAAGTGTCCCGTTCGTTATCTTCTCCTTCATCCTCGCTCGTCGTGCCATTATCATCACCATAGTAATCTCCATCATAACTAGGAAGGTAAGAAATGAACAATAACAATACAACCTCCACGTTTTGTTTCTTTTTTATTGTAATCAAGGTGACCGAATTTGGTTTATAAGTGGAAAGAGCATTAAACTGCATTCAAGAAAACTCGTCACCCGAACTCAAGGGCTTCCCGTATTTATTTTGGATTATCAAAAACAGAACAATCAAAAGAAGCCCACATAAATGCAACCAGTAAATATTAATTAGATTTTTCGAAGACAAAATATACCGAAAAGGAATAATCATAGGTAACTATATGAATAAACTACCAAACAATGAACAAAATCAAGATTTCGAAAATAACTTATGGCCAAAGAGAAACAATTGGAAGTGGTAAACTCGATCAGAGACGTCTTGTTTTTGGCCTAAGCTAATCATGAGTATACAGATCTCTAACTGAGATTGGAACGTAGATATCTCCGTTGTATACTCATCCATTAAATAGTATTCATACAGTCCTAAGAAATATGTGCGGGAACCAGCATCTCAGTGTTTAATAACATGATAAACTCCCTTCCTCCCTGAAACGTGGCAGTCAAATGTGTCTTGTTTTTCGACCAACATAGTTGTAATCGACGCAGCTACCGAAGACCTATTCCATCCAGGAAAAACTGACTCCAACGGGTAGCCAAATGCAATACCCATTATTAGCTATTATTACTGATGGCTGCTTGAACCAACGGCAGTCACTGCTTTAGCATATACAGGCGATTTGAAAGACGATACCAGTTCTCCAACTCCTCTGTGATCTGAGCAGTTGTAAAACTAAACAGTTTGAGTGATATTTCACACAATTAACCACGCATTATAGAGATAAGATGAAGAAATGAACAGAACAACAATTGACATTTAAAAAAGCAATATTTCCAAACACTACCATCTTAGCCTTCAATTCACGTCTCCTCAAAATAACTCTAAACTCTAAGTATAATCTTACCTCTGCTCCTCATCCTCATTTTCAACTTCACTCTCTTCCTGATCCTCACCAATATCTTCATCAAAGGCGAGGAGAAGGTCGTCGTCGTCATCCTCCTCTTCGTCTTCTCCCTGCCTGCTGATGCTTGCTCTGAGGGCTGGCAACAAATTCAGCGATTCAAGAACCTAAGCGAAAACAGTAAGGCGTTAAATAAGGGGACACATTAGAATATATTGACAAATTCTGGCCATCTGAGGGTCATAGGAACCCAAAAAAACATTATTTCGATCAAGAGAATCAGTAAGGATGGCATAAAAGAATGTAAACTCAAATAGGGGAAAATTGAAATTGCTAATGGAATTTATTGAAATAAACTATCACCAGTATGGAAGCCGATTTCGATAACCAACAAAAGCCTACTGAAAAAATCTGTATTTCAGCATACGTGTCGAATAAAAGTCCGAATTTCAAGTGTTTATAAACGCCTTGATAATTAAAAGGCAAATGGAGAAAGAATTCGATCCGAAAAGAAAGAGAAGATGAAGGAAAAGGCGTGCAAAATTCGTGCAATTTATAATCAGGAAACATCAAGCACAACAAGAGCAAATAAATAGATGATTCTATGCAAAAAGAGAAATCAAGAAAACATTTCTATTTATAACACATAGGCACAATAAAACATAGAATTTATCAATGAAAAATAATAATGATTCATTGTGCATCAAATAGGCAACAGTAAGAGGACTGCAATATAAAAAATGAATAAAAAATTTACCTGTAAGATGGCCTGTATACCGGATGGGCCGAATTCATTTGCGTTAAGACAGAGATGGTTGAGCTGGGATTTAGAAACCAGTGCGAATGCCAGGGAGATGGCAGAATCGCGTTTAATCTCATTACCATAGAGACTCAGGCGAGTGAGGCTGGGAACAATGTCTTCACGCTCGATGTAGTGGGCTAAAGCGCGACAACCTTTGGAGCGGATTAAGCAATCGTCTAAGATAAGCTCCTCCAAACTTGGAATTGATTTAAGGATCTTCGCCACTTCAGAGCCTCCCTCTTCCTTCAAAGAATTATCCGAAAGGTTTAAAATGCGCATATTGGAATTCTGAGAAATAGCTGAAGCAAGTGCCTTCATTCCCTCAGGTCCATGAATCCCAATACCATTTTGATAAAGAGCAAGTTCTTCCAACGAGCCCATTTGAGCGAATACATCTGCGAGTAGACAGGCACCATAGTTTTCTAGACGGTTACGCCCGGCAGAAAAGTGGGTCAATTTGAGCCCTTTACCATCGCTTTCTTTGAGACCCTTCGATAAAGCCTCAGCTAAATGTTTCGCTCCTTGATGGCCAAGACCTTGATTGTTCATTCGTAAAATCTTTAAAGAGATAATAAGCGAACGAAAGCAAAGATACCTTCAGGGTGAAACACGCAGGACTAGAAAGAAGTTCTGTTACACCTACAACACCCCGAGGGCCAAAGGCGTTATCACTGAGATCAAGTTCAGTAAGCCGAGCCCCTGACGTCATAATTCCTTTAGAAAAATGCATCAAAGCTGGAGCAATCTCATCGACCAACCGACCGGTAAAGATGTCACTGAAAAGGCATCGTTTTAAATTTTTATGAAATGCCAATTCGTCGCCGATGGCTTTGGCTCCATTGACACCTATGGTATTAGCGGAGAGGCGCAACGCAGACATCATATAATCCTTTTTAATATTCTCAACAATTTCATTTGCATCCTTTTCATTGTCGACTTTAAGCGACCTGCCATCAAAATCGACCAACACCTCATCGTTGTCACTTGAAGCCATTTTACGAACAAATCAATCCTGGGCTAACCACCAATAGTGTAGTGAATTCTAATTTTAAAGGCCGCTGTGAGTTTAATTTATTGAAATGTCAATTCCTAAATAAAATAATAATTTGGTAGTTAGCACCGCACAATTATAATAATAAAAATTGTGTGCACTGAGTTGATCAATCCTTTTTGACATTGTGAAGTAAGCATTTATTAAAATTGTCAATTTCTATCGATTATCAAATCTAAAAGCTTTGGCAATTAGCCATTAAAATGTTATATTCATTCTAATGATTGGAGGTGGAGTGGTTTGTGTTTATTATGATTTCCGACAAAATATGGTAAGACATTTCTTCTCTATATTTGATGTCTAATATTTCTTGTCATTGCTCGCATGCAAATTTAAAGCAATAATTCATTTAAATTGTCAGAAGGTCATTTAATTTTTGGGCATTTTGCGTAGAATATTTAATCTTAGTTACTATGGTATTTGCAAACAATTCTATACACTTCTTTCCGTACCTTACTTATGAATCAAAAGTTGAGATCATTGTTCATGAAGAACAAATAAAATATGATTTTCTTAATATCTGCAATGTAAATGGGTTTTAATGATGTGAGATTGTATTTTGGCATATCCTTGATGGCATTTGGGGTTGTTCGAAATGTGACATGCTACCATTTTGTCCCTACTCCATAATCCATTTCCCGTTAAAAACTATGGTCAAAAGTAAAATTTCAAACATTCAGACATTTCTCATCATTGGTAGAGAGTAAACACTGATTTCAATATTCAAAATCAAATTCTCCGCATTCATTGCTTGCCTTGTAGGGTTTACTCCAAAATTAACTTATTGTAAGAAAAGGCGACAAGTTGACCTCTTCTAATTTGAATTTTTAGCAGTAATTGTCCTGGTCGATACTTCAAACATGCGAATGTCACATAACTTACCTAATTACAATTGCTAAATTGACCAAATACTAATTGCTAATTTATTTGTCTTGAAATTGTTTTTTAATATCAATGTTGCCGCATCAAAATATTTAACAAATTCATGAACTTCAATCCATTTACATAAGAGATCGGGTTTTTATTTCAATGTGTAACTTGAAATCAGCATGCCATGTACCATGATTGGTACAAACGTGACCTGAAAGCCACCTTAATTTGCTAATAAACCATCGTTAGCCATCAGCAACTTCTGACTATCAATGTTTCCTCGTGTTGATTTGGCATCTTAGGCATTTATTTGCACACATGCTTGTGAAAACTACAGCCTTGGTCTTGCAGTTATGATCAGAGGATGTCTACGGTCATTTGAGATATCTCTGCTGGACATATCAGATATAATAAAACACTTGGTGATCTGAAAAAATATTATATTGTCATACTTCCACAATCGCTTTTCACTCTGGAAATCCAGACGTCAGCAAAGAAAGCTTCGCAGCTGCCAAACACAAAGCTGAATAATTAATAATTCACAAAATTGACTACATATGATTACAAAACTTCTCTGAATTTTATTAATCCCATTGTAGCATTGAGTGTATAAAATTTGTTAACATTTTTAGAGTCTTGCCAAATTTATTATTAAGAATATTTACCCATGAATATAAAATTTTAAACTAACGCATTAATGTATTTATTGCAAAGATATCCAAACCCATTGAAGGAAAGCCCTAAACCATACTCATGTGGTATTTTCAATATGGGTTATTTCTAATAAGTATCTGGATTTGTGCAAACCTCCCAAAGAAGCCTTTTTCATGTATAAAGTAAATTTAATTTTCTATGGATAAAGCAAAAAACATCCCCTAATAAAACTAATGATATTCCCAAGGATTACCTAGAACAAGGACCTATACCGAGTTGGAAAACCTGGAATTTGGTTGCACTTGATAGGATGGAAAAGGATGAAGTAAGTGATTAAAGCATGTGAGGATGTGTGTACTAGTACTGAGGGAGCGCAAACCGGATTTTGAGAAACAGGCAAAATGACACAAGATGGGGCAGTTGACTGTTACGGCATTTTTTGCAAGCTGAAAGTTAAATTCGAGATATGAGTCTGTAAGCCTTATACCTTTTTGCGTCTAGTTCATTGCTTCATGCTCAAACGAATAGTTTTCTCCCATTTTTTGACAGAATTCGCATTTAATGAGTTAAATCTGATTGTCAGCTGATACATTTTAATGACTGAAACTTTTACTGATTGCCAAGTACTGCATTTGGTAAATGCTGCCACGATTTTGACGAAGCAGAGCTTCGATTTGGTGTCCAATGAATGCTAATCTTCAAGTGGAATATTAAAGACATTGTAAAGTAAACCGCTGATAAAAGGTGAACCAGTGCTAGTCAAGGTCAGCCAACATAACACACACGTCGAAAGACAACTTATTTTATTGCGTCAGAGCAAAAAGGTCATAACCTGGTTTTCATGCACACACGCACACGCACACGCACGACCTGAATTAACTACGTCATATAAGGTGCAACGATGAATCTAATCAACACCATCCCAACACTGCCTTGCCTCAATCAACTTCAGAAAAGTGAAAAGAAAGCAGCAAGGGTGATTTTTTGAGCAAACTTTGAAATTACCAACACGCAATCCTATGGAAGTGTTTCAAAGGGAAAGTTATAGCGGGAAACTGGTATTGTCAAACTTATGAACACGAAAAGTATGGTAATTTGAGAATATTGCTTTGGAACCTACTGTGTATGGGAGTGCGATAGACTTACCTCCACGTGGTGCACCCTGGGCAACTTTCAACCCTTGCTGGTTTTCTAAACAATTATTCTTAAGAATACGATAGACTTACCTCCACGTGGTGCACACTGGGCAACGTAAACTCATACGGCAAAAAAGTCCATTAACCGGCAGTTGACTTCTGAGCTCAATCTACAATAGACCCGCTGTAGATCATATTCTATCACTTCCACAGTACTCATCTTATTTTTTCTCTGACTTTGTGTCTCCCTCTTTTACTTCTCTTACTTTGATGTTTCTTCCCCATGTGAAGCCAGAAGTCAGCTAAAGGGCTAACGATAACTATCAAAACGCCTGCCA